>RJWH01004233.1:0-115875 GCA_004363575.1 Solenodon paradoxus | reverse complement strand
CAATTGATGCAAGCTCTAAGGTAACAAGGAGAAGTGTCCTTCAGGTAAGGAAAGAAGTGTGTTCATACTCTGAATTATATATGTAGCTTCTTTTATTATAATTAAATTAAATTAAATTAAAGCAGAAAATCTACTCAAATTGCATGAGAAACCAGAAAAAAAGGTATATTAATTACAGAAGAAAAATTAGGATTTTTTAAAATGTAAACTTTGCTAAAGGAAGTATATATTACAGCATTATACAGGTTTAAGGTGTGCATCATTGTAAATCTGCATCTGTAAATGAAACATTAAGTAGACCATCAGTGATCCAGTTCTATCCCTCACCACATAATTAAATCCTTTTTATTGATTTGCCTATCTCAGGAAAAATTTTACTTCTAAATACCTCCTCTTACTGACTTCACCTGTTGTGGCAGAGTTGAGTTTTAACCTGACCAAAGTGTTTCCTTCAATCTGAAACTTGGTTTCTTCATATGTAAAATGTTACCTCAGAGGGTATGGATTATGTAAGATGTGTAAAGAAAGTTCTTAGAAAAGTAAACAGAACGCAGTAGGTTTTCAATATATGTACCTGTGCCTGCTAATTAAGAACTAAACTACTTATGTAATAAGTGTACTAAGATTTTCCAGTTACAATTCAACTTATTTATATAAATAAGAAAGCCACAAAAAGCTCTAAGAATATTATGGATAATCATATGCTTAGGAGAGTCACATTTGCAGTCATATGTAAACAGAATTGACATCTCAGAACTGACATTCAGATAGCATATAATGACTTCTCTAATGATAATACTTCCACTTGTGACCTCAGAATTTTTTCATTAATGAAGTAGTCAACACATAGATACCAATATCGCTTTCACTTCATTACAGTATTCCAGTTTCTCTTCAGATGACATAAATCTTTCTCTTTTTAACTTGCACTTTGTTTTCTTCAAAATAACTTTTAGTGCATAGAGGACATTGAGATTCTCCTCTCCCCCTTATTTATTCAAAGCTCTAAAGTCACTTAAAAACAACTGTTTATAGGACTACATGTATATATTTTTGGCAAATGAGAGGTACATATAAATGACAAGTTTGACAGCTCTTAGCTAGTGCATCATAGAATGTTTTTCTCCTTTTCTATTATTTAATATTTTGTTTTGTCCAAATTGACACTGTTGGAAAAAACTTTACCAAGTCCAAAATAGTTAAGTCTCACTGAAATTATTAGTTGTGATTTTGAAAAGTTTCTACTTAATAATCTAAAGTAGAAGAGAAATAAATGATTTAGGAGGCATAAACATGGAAATAACTTTACAAAGTCTTAAGCGGGAGATTTAAAAATGTGTTGAATTGGTTTATATCGTAGCTTTCAATTGTATAGCATTATGATAATCACCACAAGACTAGTTTACAACTTCAACCATACACTCAACTCTTTTACACTAATTTACCCATCCCTCTTCCCCCTTCTCTTGTGGTAATGACCATTTTGTTCTTATAGACTAACATTTTTAGTTCAGTTTTGTTTGTTTTATATTATTTCTTTATCATCACATGAATGAAATCACATAGTATTTGTATTTCTCCAGCTCACTTATTTCACTCTGCATAATACCCTAAACATCCATCTACGTTGCTGGAAATGACAAAGTTTCTATAACAGAGTAGCATTATATTGTGTGTGCATATACATACATATATATGCAATTATTAAAGGAAAGGTACAGGTAGGTATGAAGTCAAGTCGACAGGCAGGAAGGAAGAGAGAGGAAGAAACAGCATTTTATTTTGCTTTTATCTAGATGGTCACACTGGTAGTCTCACATTTGGACCCAGGACTCAAACACAGAGGTATGTGGCCTTGCACTCCCTTGGAGGTGATAGACCTAACCACCATGGAAAGGCATATCAAATCTCTTTTATATATTCATCTGTAGATGGGCATTTTAGTTTCCAAATCATGGTTATCGTGGTGAACTTAATGTATTATATACAGATGTTGATTTCCAGTGATTCACACCTTAAAACTACATAATATTATGAGGCACTCTTTCATCAATAAAATTAATTTTAAAAAATTTTTCAAAACTATTTATATAGTTTCTTAAAATATACATACATTTCAGAACAGGTACAATTGAACAATATGGTGGATATATGGATATTCATTATATTATCATTTTATATATTTTTATATATTATGAACTATATTTATTTGTTTTATTATTTCATACTGTTATATGCTTTTTAGGATATTGAATTCACAACTCAGTCTGTGTGCATTTCACACCCATTGACCACCAGAATTCAAGTTTCCTTTACAACTCCTTATTTATTTTGCTTTGATTTTTTTCAGGCCAAAAAAGAACAAACATAATTTATCACATTAAATACTTATTTCAAAAGAAACTCAGTTAAGTACAATAAAACAGGCATTTATTTCTAAAGCAGTTAAACTTTAAAATGACTATAGTAGAATACATACAAATCATAATGTAGGCTTGGGTCACAATTCCTTAATTTAAGAAAGTTAAAAATTGGAATTATCAAGAAGAATAAGGTAACTGAAAAAAATTTAGCATTATGAAAGTCAAATTTAAAAATCGTGGATAGCATTATCTTTCCAAAAAATAAAAAACAGTATCAATAACAATACAACTAAATAGGATAAAATATTAAGTACACAGCAGAATTTGGACATAAAAGATAAATTTGAACCTTGGCTCTGACACTTGTATACTACATAAACTTAGGCAGATTTCTTAGCTTTGGTTTCTTCATCTCTAAGGTGAGGATGACAAAATCTACATAATAGGTTTATCTTCAATAAGATAATATATACCAAGTTTTTTAATAAACCCCATAGAACAATCATAAGCAAAGAAATTGAAGAGGCGATCAAAAGTCTTCCTAGAAAATAAAAGCCCAGGACCAGATGACTTTTATAATGAGTTTCAAAAACCTACAGAAAAGAATGAATAGCTATTCTACACAAATTCTTCCAAAATATTGAATAACAGGGAACACTCCCAAACACTCTCCATGAGGCCAACATCACACTGATACCAAAAGCTGACATCACCAAGAAAGAAAGAATTGCAGGCCAATATCTCAAATGAACGTGGATGAATAGGTCTAATAGACCTGCTTTTAAGTATGATTTCTTCACACTCTATATAGCATCTTCTAGCATTTTTTGTAGAACTATTTTTTGTGGTGATACAATCCTTAAACTTTTGCTTATTGGAAAAGATTTTTATCATTCCTTCAGTTCTGAATGATAATCTCACAGCATATATAGTACCTTAGCTTGATAATCCTTTTCTTTCAGTCTTTTGAATATATCATGCCATTCCCTCCTGGCCTGTAGAATTTCAGTTGAGAAATCTGCTGACAATCTTATGGGGACACCTTTGTATGTAATTCATTTTTCTCTGGATGATTTTAGGATTTTTTTCTTTTTCTTGTATTTTTGAAATTTTAATGACAATGTGTCTAAGTGTAGGTCTGCTTGGGTTTCTTTTATTAGGGACTCTTTGAGATTCCTGGGCCTGGAGGCTTGCATAATTCTTCAAGTTAGGTAAGTTCTCAGCTATTATTTTTTTAAATACAGTTTCTGTTCCCTTTTCTCTATTCTCCTTTGGGGACCCATATAATGAGAATGCTGTTTCTTTTGATGTTATCCCATACGTTTTGAATACTGTCTTTACAATTTCTTTGCATTCCTGTTATCTCTTTTCTGGTGTGCTTGAGTGGATTCCACTGCCCTATCTTCTAGCTCACTGATTCTTTTGGAGGCTTCATCCATAAAATTACTGAATCCCTCTTGAATTCTTTAGGTCAGCTATTGTGTTCTTTATTTCTTTGACATCTGTTTTGAGCTGCTTTATTTCTTCTCTCTTTTTCATTGTTTTCTTTTTCTTTCTCTATTATATTATTGATTTCCATGAGTATATTTATCACTGTTGCCCTAAATTCATCCTCAGGTAGTTTGTAAACATCTATTTTATTCAGATTTTCCCCAGCGTTTTTGATTGGATCCATCATTTCATGTACATTTTCTCTGTGTCTTTGCTCTGTTTGACATTTTGCTTATTTTTCTATGGATTAGGTTTTCCTGCAGTGATGGACTTATATAGAGTATTGACTTGCATTGAGTAAGCCTGGGTCTTGGTTTAGACACTGGAATTTCTTGAGTTTTGTGGCGTTGCCACTGGTTGTATTTGACTGAAGTTCTTAAATAGGCCCTCCATTGTTGCCCTGAAGAGTTTATGGGGTTGAGTTTGTGTGGGTGATGCAGAGTCTTTCTCCAGCATCCCAACTCCCAACTGTGATGACCACCTTTCTGTTAGCCCATAATCGGTAATCAGATAGTAGTTTCACCTACACCCACAAGGTTGCACTAGTGGGTAACATTGAATCTCCCTCTGGGAGAGTCTTCTTTTAAGCCTGAGGGCAGGATTTCTGGTGTGTGGGTCCTGCAGCTCTGGGGCAATATGGTGGGAGG
Organism: Solenodon paradoxus; assembly: GCA_004363575.1. Taxonomy (NCBI): domain Eukaryota; kingdom Metazoa; phylum Chordata; class Mammalia; order Eulipotyphla; family Solenodontidae; genus Solenodon; species Solenodon paradoxus. The sequence continues at coordinate 111,374 of RJWH01004233.1, read as the reverse complement.
CAGTGGGCATGGGTGATTCCCCTAGCTGCCTTCTGGTTATGGTGATGCCCCATGTAATTTTCTTGCCAGGCCTCCTGTGCAAACCATTGGGGCACTGGTTCCTCTTCTGCCCTATGCCTAGACTCTCTCCCAGCTTTGTATCCCAGTCTCGCTGGGCAGGCTCTCCACTGCTTTCAAGATTCCTGGGAGGGCTTTTTCTTCCTGAAGTTCAAACCCCTCCACCACACCTGGAATCCCAGATCAGAGTCTGTGGTGTAAATCTGAATCTAGATATTTTGTCTACCCTTTGTTATCACTATTGCTGCCATGTCTCTACAACCTCTGTGCTTGTTTTTTCTCAGTGTTTGTTTCTGGAAAATAGGTTAATTTCTAGTTGCCCTGTGGGGAGGATGTGAGTCTCACTCTTACCAGGTCGCCATTTTGGCTGGACGCTAAAGCTAATTTTAATGATGTTAATTCTTCCAATCCATGAACACAATATATCTTTCCATTTCTTTGTAACTTATTCTAATTATTATAATAATGTTCAATAGTTTTCAATATATAGGTGTTTCACCTTGGTTAATTTACTTCTGGAATTTTTTTTTTGGTGTTAGTAAATTAGATTATTTCTTAATTATGTTTTCCACTAGTATTTTGTTTGTGTATAGAAAAGCAACAGATTTGTATCATTGATTTTGTAGCTTGTCACTTAACTGTATTAGTTTATTATCTCTAGCAATATTTTAGTGGAGTTTTTAGAGTTTTGTATAAATAATTTTATTGACGTAATATTGCATTACAACATTGTACTTCATGGTGTGTGTACAGATAATATCAATATCTGTATATACTATAATAAATTAATTACTAAACACCCAATTCTATCCTTCACCAAATAATTGACACCATTTATCTAATTTTATCATCCTTCTTCACCCTTGGTGTAAAAGTCTATTTTTGTTCTATTGAATTCATTCTTCTTGCTTGTTTATATCCACACATGACTGAAATCATATGGCATTTGTCTTTATTGTACTTATTTTACTAAGCATAATTCATCTTGGACCATCTGTTCTATTACAAATGGCAAAATGTCATCCTTTCTAGTAGCTGAGTAGTATTCCGTTGTGTATTTATAACACATATTTTTATCTAGCTATATCTCAATGGACACTTAGGTTGTTTACAACTGTGGTTATTGTAAATAATGTTCTAATAAACATGGGGGTGCATATATCTCCTTATGTTGGTGTTTTGCATCTTTAGGTAAATACTCAGAAGTGGGATAACTGAATCTGATGAAGTGTCTATATTCAATCGTCTGAGGAATCTCTATTCTGTTTTCCATAATAACTACACCAATTTACATTCCCATGAACAATGTTCAAAGGTTCCCTTCTCCAAATTCTCAACCTTTCTTGTCTTTTGGATAATAGCCATTCTCACAGATGTGAGATGATATCTCATTGTTTTGATTTATATTTACCTAATAATAAGAGATTATAAACATTTTGTGTTGGTTTTAGAGAGTGGTCTAAACTCATTCCTTTGTCTATGGCTGTCCATTTTTGCAATACCATTTGCTGAAAAGATGCTTTTTTTTTCTCTATCCTCGGCTCATTTGTTGTAAAATATCTGAACATTTATGTGTGGATCTATTTCTGATGCGTTCTCCGTGTAAGTTCTAGTCCACCAATCTGTGCATTTGTTTTTATTATAGCATCATACTGTTTTGATCAATACCACTTTATAATATAGTTAAAGCTCTGGGAGTGTGAGAAATTCACTTCTGCTCTTTTGTCTCATGATTGCTGTAGCTATCAGGATCTTTTGTGATTCCATACGCATTTTTTAATTTTTTGTCCAATTTTTGGAAAAATGCAACTGAAAGTTTGAAGAGGATTGCCTTAAATATACATATTTCTTTATGTAAGATGGTCATTTAGAAATGTTATTTGTTCTCAGTCATGAGCACAGACTATCTATCCATCTTTTATATCTTCCTCTATTTCTTTTAACAATGTCTTATAGATTTTTTAAATTTAATATTTTTGGGGGTAAATTTGTGTTACAAAATGTTATGCAATATAAAATCATATGTGCAGGTTTCCTGTTCTTTAAGTATATGTCCATACACCCTACTCATCACCAATTTACCAAGAGTCCACTAAATACCACCACTCCTTGCCTAACCTCTGACTCATTTCCTACTGGTAACCTCAGTTCTATTGCCAATGCCCAAGGGTTGGTTTTCCTTAGTTGATCCCTTTGCTTTCTCTTCACCTTTCAACTATGAGTGAGGTCATCTGGAATTCATCTTTTTTTTCTTTTGACTTATTTAACTTAGCACAATTTAATCTTGTTCCATCCATGTTGATTAAAATAGCAGAATTTAATCTTTTTAAAGGCTCTGTAGTATTCATTGTGTGTATATACACCACATCTTTATCCACTTAGGACATTTAGGTAATTTCCAGTTCTTGGCTATTGTAAATAGTTCTGAAATAAACATGAAGGTGCATACATCTCTGCAAAATAGTGTATTTGTATCTTTTGGATAAATACCTAGAAGTGGGATGATGGGATCATATGGGATTTCCATTTTCAATATTTTGAGTAATATCCATACTGTTTTCCATAAGTTTTGCAATAATTTATCCTCCCACCAACAGTGTAAAGGTGTTCCCTTTTCTCCACATTCTTGGCAACACTGGCTGTTTCCAGATTTGGGGGTAATAGCTAATCTCTCAGATGTGAGGTGATAATCTATTGTTTTATTGCTTTTCAGTTCCCTAAGAACAATTGAGGAGGGCCATCTTTTCATGTGTCTGTTGGCCATTTGTATGGCTTTTTGGAAAAATGTCTATTCAATTCTTCTGCACATTTTTTGGTTGCATTGCCTTTTTCTCTGTTGAGTTCTATGAGTTCTTTGCATTTTGTGTATTAATCCTTTGTCTGATGTATGCAACATAAATAACTTCTGTCTGTTAGTAGGTCATCTTTTTATTTTAGTGATAGCTTCTTGTACTGTGCAGAAGCTTTTTAGTTGGCTGTAGTCCCACTTAATTATTTTTGTTTTAGTTTCTCTTGGTACTGGAGTTGAGCCCCAAAGCCCTCTCTAAAGTTGATGTCATGGAATGTCTTCCAAGAATTCCATTGTTCCCGATCTTACATTCAAATAGATAAAATATTTCTAATTAACATTTGTGTATGGTGTTAGAAAATGCTCTAGCTTCATTCTTTTGCATGCGACTGTCCAGTTTTTCTAACACAATTTATTGGAGAGACATTTTTCTCCATCATATTCTCTTGGCTCTCTTGTCATAAATTAATTGAGCATATACAAGTCAATTTCTGGTGATTAAGTTCTATTACACTAACCTGTGTTTCTGTTACTATTCTCATACCATGCAGTTTTCATCACTATCACTTTGTAGGATAGCTCAATATCTGAGAGTGTGATATCTATCATTTTGTTCTTTTTTTCTCATGATTGCTTTGCCTATTTAGGGTCTCTCATTGTTCCATAGAAATATAAAATTGTTTTGTTATATTTCCTTGATACATGCCCATGGAATTTTGATAGGGATTGTATTAAACCTGTATATTGCATTAGGTAAGATGGCCATTTTAACAATGTTAAATCTTCCCAAGCATGAGCAGGGGATATCTTTCCAACTATTTGTGTCTTTCCCTCTTTCCTTTAAGAAAGACATAATTTTCATTATACAGGTTTTTCACCTCCTTTTTAAGTATATTCCAAGGTATTTGATTGTTTGCTTCTACTGTAAATGAGTTTTCTTGATTTAATTTTCATCTATCACACTGTTTGAATATAAAAATACAACGGAATTTGGTGCATTAGTTTTGTAATCTGCTACTTCACTGTATTCTTTATTAATTCTATTAGTTTATTGATGATTTTTAAGGATTTTCTACATATATAATAATGTCATCTTCAAATAATTATAGTTTTACTCCCTCTTTTCAATTTAATTTACCGTTATTTATTCTTCTTGCCTAATTACTCTGGCTAAGACCCCCCAGTGCAATGTTAAATGACAGAAGCAAGAGTTGACAGTTTTCTCTTGTTCATGATCTTAAAGGAAATGCTTTAAATTTTTCAAAATTGAGTATGACGTTGGATGTGGGTTTATCATACATGACCAGTATTTTGTTGAAGTATGTACCTTCTGTCTCCATTTCATGCTATGCTTTAATCATGAATGGGTGTTATCGCTCATAAAATGATTTATCTGAATCCATTGATATGATCATATGATTTTATCCTTGCTATGTTTGATGTGGTATATTGTATTAATATATTTGCATATATTGAACCATTCTTGCATGCCTGGGATAAATCTCACTTGGTCATTGGATGCTCCTTTTGATGTTTTTTTGCATTCACTTTGCTCATTTTGTTGAGAACTCTTGCATCTATGTTCTTAGAAATACTGTAATTTTCTTGCATGATGATGTGTCTATAAACTTTTGGTGTCAGTGCAATGTTAGTCCTATAGAAAGTGTATGGAAGCATTGCCTATTCAACTTTTTGGAAGAGTATGAGAATAACAGGTATTAATTATTCTCAGAATGTTTGGTAAAACTAGTTAAGCTGGTTGATCATGGGTTTTTGTTTTTAGGGACACTTTTGATTACATCTTCAAAATCCTTGCTTGTGCTATTTCTATTCAGGTTTTCCATTTCTTTCTGATTTAGTCTTGGTAGGCTGTATTTTTCTAAACATCTGTCCATGTCCTAAAGGTTGTCCCCTTTATTGGCACAGAACTGCTCATGTTAGTCTCTAATAATACTTTTATTTCTGTGCTATCTGTTATAACTTCTCCCCCTTTTGTTTCTGATTCTAAATGTGATAGTTTTCCTCTCTATTTTCTTGTTGAGTCTAGATATATGTTTGTCAGTTTTTTAATTTTTTCACAGAACTAGCTTCTGGCTTCATTAATCTTCTGTATTACCTTTTTCATTTCTGTTTTATTTCTGCTCAAAATTTTTATTTTTTTCTTCTACTGCCTTTGGCTTCAATTATTTTCTTTTTCTTCTTGCTTTAGATGTAAATTGTTTATTTGTGATTTTTCTTGTTTCTAATCTATTGATATGAATACATGATTCTTCCTGCTTTTGTTTATGAGTGTATTATATTAATAGATTTGTATGTGTTGAATCATCCTTGTATCCCCAGGATATATTCCACTTAGTCATGTTGGATGACCCCTTTGATACATTGTTGGATTTGTTTGACTAAAATTTTGTACAGGATTTTTGAATCAATATTCTTCAGAGGTATTGATCTGTAATTATTTTTCTTTGTGAAATCCTTATCTGCTTTTGGTATCAATGTAATATTGATGGAAACACTCATAAGCACACTCATAGAAAGTATTAGGAAGTCTTTCTTGTTCTTCTGTTTTTTAAAAGAGTTTGAGAAGAATAGGTAGTCATTCTTATTTGAAGGTATGGCAAAATTGCTAAAAAGTCCTCTGGTTCTGGATTTTTTCTTTTGGGGGAACTTTTGATTAATTCTTCAATTTCCTTTGTTGTTATTGGTCTGTTCAACATTTCCATTTCTTCCTGATTCAATCTCATCAGTTTGTATGATTCAAAAAATCTGTCCATGTCTTTGATGTTGTCTAATTTATTGGTATTCATAATAGTCTCTTATGATGCTTTGCATTTCAGGAGTATCTGTTGTAACTTCTCCCTTTTATTTTGGACCCTGCTTCCAGGATTTGTCAATTAAAAATTTTGTTTTTAAAAAGTGAGCTTTTGGTTTCATCAGTCTTCTTGGGGGTCTTTTGATTTTTTTTATTTCTGCTCAAAAGTTTATTATTACTCCTTTCTGCTCAATTTTGGCCTCAGTTGTTCTCCTTTTATATCTTTATTTGCACTTGTTCTTGCTTCCAGAGGTAGACTTGGATTTCTATAAACTTCCTTCTTAGTACTACTTTTATTGCAACCCATTAGTTCTGGTACATGGTGTCTTAATTATCATAATTCTCTCTTTTTAATTTATCTTTAATCTCCTCGTTTGCACCCAAATCATTCAGAAGTATGCTTTTTACCTCCATATATTTTGGAATTTTTGGCTTTTTCTGTGATTGATTTCTAGTTTTATGCCATTGTAAGGAGACAAGATGCTTGTTATGATTTTAATCTTTGCCAATTTGTTTAGATTTGTCTTGTTTACCAACATAAGGTCCATCTTTTTGAATGTGCTATGAGCACTTTAGAAAATTGTGAATTTTGATATTGTTGGGTAAAGTGGTCAATAAATGTCTATGAGACCCCTCAGTTCGAATTTGATATTTGATGCTCTTGTTTCCCTGTTGATTTCCTCTTGGTTGATCTGTCCATTGCTTTAAGTGGGATGTTGAAGCCTCCCACTATTACTATATAGTTGCCAATGTCTTCCTTCAGTTCCATTAATAATTACTTTATGTATTTTCAGGCCCCTTCATTTAGTGCATATATGTTGATATGATTTATGTCTTCTTGTTGAATTAACCCTTTAATTATTATGCAATGTCTATCCCTAACTTTTACTGTCTTTTGTTACTTCCTTTATTTGGAAGTCAATTTTATTTGATAAATGTATGGCATTCCTCTTTTAGGTTATCATTTGACTGTAGGATTGTCTTTCAACCATTAACTTGGAAGCTTTGCTGTTTTTTAGAACTTAGATGAGTTTCTTTATGCAGCAAAAAGTTATGTTTTTTATTCTACTTATACAGTATATGCCTTTTATTTGGTTGGTCCAATCCATTAACATGTAGAGTGACAACTGATATATGTTGTTATGATATGTTATACCTGTTGAGATAATAATAATAACCTGTTTTAAGTTGAAAATAGTCCTAATTTTTACTCTCCTCCCCACATTTCATATTTTTGACATCTTGCTGATTCTCTGTGAGCTTTATTTTTTATATTATGAAACTTCTTTTGGTATTCCTTATAAGGCTGGTTTAGTTTTGGTGAATTCCTTCAACTTTGTTTGTCTGTAAAGTTATTTATCATTCCTTCAACTCTAAGTGATTAACTAGCAAGGTAGAGTTACTTTGGTTGGAAGCACCCCTCCCCACCAACATTCTGAATATATTATGCCATTCTCTTCTGACCTGAAAAATTTCTGCTGAGAGATCCACTAACAGTCTTTTGGGGGCTACTTTTTATATAACTTGCTTTTTCTAGCTGTTTTAGAGATTTTCTCTTCATCTTACATTTTTGTCATTTTATTGATAATGTGTTTTGGTGTATGTTTGTTTGAGATTCCTTTGTTTGCTACCCTTTATGCTTCCTGGGTCTGGATGTCTGTTTTATCCTCAGGTTAAGAATGTTCTCAGCTATTATTTCTTCAAATATGATTCGCGGCCCTCTTTTGCTTCTCTTTCCGGGACCCCTATAATGCAAATGTTGTTCCTCTTGATGTTATCCCATAAATCTCATATGCTGTCTTCATTTCTTTTTCTTTTTATGTTTTCTATTTGCTGGTCTTCTTAGGTGCATTTCACTGCCTTATCTTCTATCTCACTGATTCAATTGGAGGCTTTTTCCAGCCTACTATTAAGCTCCTCTATTGTGTTATTTGACTTCATAAATAATGCTTGGAACTGTCTCATATTTCTCTATCTTTGTTGTAGTTATTTTTCATTCCTTCATTATTATCCTACTTTCTGTGAGTCTTATTTAAGCAGTTGTATTAAATCTTTTAACAGGTAGTTTACTTAATTTTGTTGAATTCAATTTTTCCCCTGTCATTTAGTTTTGGTCATAACTTCAAGTATATTTATGTTTCTTCTGTTTGGCATTTTGTCTTTGTTGCTCTGGATTAGGCTTCCTTGATGTAAAGGCCTGTGTTAAGTTATCAGGTTACACAGCATAGATTTGGGCTGTTGGTACAGAATGCTTACCTTCTGCTTGTTGCGTTATCTCAGAACTTCTCAGAATTAGATGAAGAGTCAACACTGTTTTGAGGCCTGGCATTCCAGCCTATGAGATTTGAGTGGTGGTAGGGAGAGCAGAGGTTTCCTCAGAGTCACAGGTATCAAAAATTAAGGAACAAGGAATGCACCCTAAGAGATATGATCCCAGTTCATAAGCAGGTCAAAGTCCTACCAGCAGCCACTGGAGAAAGAGCACTAAAAACTTTTTATAGCAATCTTTAATCCTTTAAAGGAGAAGTCCCAGCAGAGAATGGAAAACAAGTCCTGAGTCCTGAAGGTGGAAGTCCCAGAATGTAACAAGCAGATACAAAAGCTGGTTAGCAGTAGCACCAGGTGAATAGAAGCTCATTTCAATGGCCTTCCAGTGACCTCTTCTGAGAGGGCTGTAGAATGCAATGGTTTTTGCCTGGAATCAATCAACTATCTGGGTTATTGCACACCTGTGTCTTTGGCAGCTTAGGAAACAACAACTGTGAACACAAACAATTCTGTACAAGTGTGCTAACTGCAGGCAGGATGGGCACTTCCCCTTGAGGCTTTCCTGCAATGTCAGCCTCTAGTGACCACACCACGTAGAAGCCACATCTTTCTTCACAAGAAGGTCATGTCTCTACCCACTTCATGCTGAGGTTTTTGGTTCAATGACTGAAAGTCAGTTTCTAATCATGGGGCCACTTGATGAAGGGTTAGACTTTTCAGCCCCAGGGATAGTTTCATATCACTGGTCTCTCTCCTTATGGGGAGTGGTGATTTTAAGCATGGCAGTGTGACACTGAGACAAATCATTTTCTGCTTTTAATGAAGATGTGCTCTTTTCTCTTTGTGGAGTTTCTGGTCCCTGTTCCTTTTCAAGCATCATCATTTCAAGAAGTGTAGTTTTCTTGTGTTTGAAGAGAAGGGGTGAGCTCGAGATATCAACAGTCCACCATTTTTGAACCACTTCTCAATTCATTTTTTGAGGAATCATCATACTGTTTTCCAAACAGGTTGCATTAATTTACATTACATTTCAGCCAACAATGTAGGAGGTTTTACTTTCTCCACATCCTCTCCAATACTTGTTTCTAATCTTTATGATATGGGCCATTCTCACTGGTGTGATATTATATCTCATTGTGGTTTGTATACTATTTGAGGATGACATGATCGTATAAATAGAAAACCCTAAAGACTCAAAAAAATGTTAGAAACAATAAATGAGGACAGCAAAGTGGCAGGATATAAAATGAATTCGTGAAAATCAAGAGCATTTAATTATGCAAGAAATTAAATAGAAGAAAGAAAAATCATGACATAAAGTCTATTCATAATAGCAGAAAAAATATCTGGGAATAAACTTAAGAAAGGAAGCAAAAGACCTATACACTGAAAACTACAAGACAACAATAAAATAAATAGAAGACATAGAGATATGAAGAATATCCCAAACTCCATTCTCTTAAACTGAGTATGACTTTGTAAACAAAAGGAATGATAATAAAATTATTATATAAAAAAGTATTCCGAACTCATGGATTGGAAGAATTAACATAGTTAAAATAGGTTTTGATTTTTGGGAGGCTTTTGATTGCTTTTCAATATCTTTATTTGTTATTAGTCTGTTCAGATTTTCTGTCTCTTCCTAATTCAGTCTTGGTGTGTTGTATATTCCTAACCATTTGTTAATTTTGTCTATATTACCTAATTTATTGGCATATAAGTGTTCAAAATATTCTTATATTCCTCTGTATTTTTAGCTATCTACTGTAATTTATCTTTTTTTGTGTCTGATGTCATTTATTTGATTTTTTTTCTTTTTCTTTGAGAATCTGGATAAAGGTTTGTCTTTGTTTATATTGTTTATCTTTTTAAAGAATCAGCTCTTAATTTTATTGATAGTTTGTATTGTCTTCTTGATTTTGACTTTACTTGTTTCGGTAGTAATTTTTATTATTTCTGTTCTGACTTTTGTGTTTTTGTTTTTCCTTTTTTTCAGTTCCTTTTGGTTTAAGCTTGGATTTTTATTTGTGATTTTTTTGAGGCAGATCTTTATTTCTATGAAGTTCCCTCTGTATCCCTTTTCCTACATTCCACAATTTTTGGAGAATCTTGCTGATTTATTCATTTGTCCAGAAGTATCTTCTGATTTCTTCTTTAATACCCTCATTAACTCAATAGCTGGCTTTTGATTTCTTCTTTAATACCCTCATTAACTCAATAGCTGCTTTTGATTTATTCTTTAATACCCTTATTAACTCAATAGCTGGTTAGTAACATTTTGCTTAATCTCAGCATATTTGTTTCATATTTGTTCTCTTGGTTGATATCTAATACCTAATGTCATGTTAATATGATCAGAAAAATTGCTTGACATGATTTAAATATTTGCAAATTTGTTGAGAATTGTTTTTTCTCTCATCATATGATCTATACTTGAGATGGAGCTATCCATGTGCACTTCAGACCATGTATATTTTACTGTTTTTTTGATGAAATATTTCCTATATATATATTGTTTGTCTTGTCTGTGTTGCTTAACATCATTGTTCCTTTGTTGATTTTCTGTATCATTGATCTGTTCATTGATATAAAATAGGTTGTTCACCATTATTATTATTTTACTGTTAATGTTTTCCTTTGGGCCTATTAATATTTGATTTATATACTTGGTATGCTCTATTAATGTGTTATGTATTTAATGCATTTAATCCCTTTTCATTATGCTGTGTCCAACTTAGACTGAAAGTCTATTTTATCTGATATATGCATATCTGTTCCAGAGTTTCATTGTTTTCATTCACTTGGAGAGTTTTTTCTACCTCTTTTCTTTAAATTTATATTTGTGTTTAAAGTTGACGTGGGTCTCTTCAATACAATTTAAAATTGAATCTTGCTTTTGCATCTCTCCAGCCACTCTGTGCCTCTGAATTGGTGAGTTCATTACATTCATTTTTAGGGTGGTTATTTATATATTGGGGTTTATTATTACCATTTCATCCTTTGTTTTATGGTTATTTAATATTTCCATTATTTCTTTATCTGCATATTTACCTATGACATTTTATTTAAGTGTATTTCTATGGTATTTCTCCTAGTTTCTCCTTTAGTTATTCTTTTTCATCTCTGGTCCAATTTTTGCTTTGTGGCTGTCATAAGATTTGGATAGCATGTCTCATAGTTCAAATGGCTCTTTTTCTATTGATATCATCTTCTCTTCATTTTCCTATACAGGTTCCATCATTTGTTTTCTTTCCTTCAGTATTTGTGTTGTGAAAATTATTATTTTTGTACAATGTTATCATTTAATTTAAGGTATCTATAATTACTTTAATTTCCTTTATCATTAACCTTTATGATTTAGTGTTGATACTATGTTTTGCTGCAATTTTCTGAATCTACCATCTTGCTCAAATTTTTTCATACTTTTTTAAAAGTTCAGATAGAAGATATATGCTTGAGATAGATCTAGCCACTTTGGAAACATGTATATTTTGCTGTTTTTTAATGAAATATTTCCTATATATATTAAGTCTATCTTGTCTACCATGTCACTTAATATCATTGTTCCTTTGTTGATTTTCTGTATCAATGATCTTTTCATTGACATAGATAAATAGATATAAATGAATTCAAAATTTATTTAAGTTAGGTCTAGTGGTTGTATGCTTCTTCAGTATTAAGTTTTTCAAGAAATACTTTATATCTCTATATATGAAGGATAGCTATATTGAATAAAGTACTGTTATGAATTGCATAATGATAGAGATACAATATTAAAAACACATTGTCAGACAATTTCACTACAGTGTGAGAGACAGACTGCAATTAAATAAACCTAGATTGTATAGCCTACTATATAGTCATATAGCATAAACTATTCGGACCAATATCATATATATGACCCATTGTTGACCAAGGGTCATTGAATGATGCATGTGTGTTTTCTTGGCTGGTATTTTTTTCAATGTTATTGTTGCTTACGTGACAATAATTGTTTAGTCTTACAAGTTTAAGGCAAACATACTAACACATTTACTTTTCTTCAGAAATCATACTTATAAACGTTACCTAAAGTCACCCCCAAATTGTAGATGTTCTTTAATTTAAAGTAAGCCTGATTAATAAGGTGTTTTACCAAGATACATGGATAAACTAAGGTGGTATAAATATTGTTTAAAACACAAAATAAAAAATAACAGTAATTTTTGCCTCTTTGAACAATGTATTTTGAAAAGGTTAAACTTGATAAACTAAAGGTAAATAAGATTAGTAGTCATAGGAGTATGATTTATGAAACACAGTTACAGAGGCTACTTTCAAAAAGACCACAATTTTGGTTTTTTTAAGTAATGCATCATGACTGATGATAGACAATAGGTTCAGGGGTGCAGTGTTTCACCACAGGCTGGTAGCAACTTTTGGGGGCACCACTTCATTGTTTCTCAGAAAATAAGGGTAGATGTACTTTGTCAGCTGTTTAGTGTTTCCAGTGAATATTAAAGGCCTAACATCAAGAAAATGAAGATAAAATATGAAGAAAGGCATCCATTTTCACCATAACATTGAGTCTGACTTATGTACATTCATTGAACACTGCCAGGATTACACTATTCATATCTGAGTTCTAATTCTACAAGTTGCACCAATTTTCTTTTTGAATGCAACACTTGTCTTAAAATATATAAGTTCTTCATCTGCAGATTCATATATTTTAAATTTCTGACACATAGATAGTGGGATGTTTCAGCCTGCAGGAAAAATTTATTTTTGACTCTTGCTTTACCTACTGCTTTATCAGCATTTTCATCATTCACAAGTGACTTAGATTATTGATTGTGGAGATCATTAACAACTTCATATTCTCTTAAGTAATATTTCAAAAGGTCAGAAAGTTTAAGGTTTTCATTATCAGATTCTCATGCTTTTATTTTTCTTGTTTCATCAAGCAGGTCTGAGTCTTTGAGAAAACACTTTCATATACCTGTAGAATATTGAACTCCTAAAGCATAGAATGAAGAACCAATTCTATTGTAATCATCTGCAGCATTTTATAGGATTTTGCCATCTTATCAGATTCAGCAGATACAGCCTTAACTCAGCTATGATATTTTAAAAGGAATCTTTGTTTATACTCAAATAAATCATCTACATCCTTTACTCCTGAAGCAATTATTCCATTTGCTGATTTAACCATGCTTTTAATTGTCTTCAAATTTCTCTTTTACTCTTTTTCCTGTACACTCAAATCTTGATTATATTCTAAGAAGACATGGAAATTGAAATCTTTCTAAAAATAGGTTGTGCTGCCAACATGACAGTGCTTCACACATTTCATTTGTCTTCTTGGCTATTACCAAATATTAAATTTCCAATTTCTATTACATTTTTGCTTTTCCTTTGTTATGTACTCTTCTTCAAGCTTCTGTAGTTTTCCCCTGAAGCATAAAAATCAGGTCACCATGGTGCTAATTTTTTTGGATAATGTAACCTGCATGAATAGCATGCATTTACAAATAAGAAATCATGTAGCCAGATAAATTCTTCATTCTGTTGAACAACAGAAGCCAATTTTTTTAACTTGGCAATGAATTCTTTGTGTGAACAGTGAGTTTCACTTTATCCCTCTCAGTAAGAGCATCATAAATGTTAACCTGAAGGTTAGCATTATTTTTAAAATCTACATATACTGATTTAAATCCATGGTCCTCCTCTGAGAAAAAGTCAAGGCCATTGTTCAAATCTTCCTTTGGGTTGGTGGGGCCTAGCATGCTGGGGGGATGTTAAAAGGATACATACTGGGAGATAACTAGTGCCAGGCTTGCATGGCCCAGTGAACACCCTGTGTCTGTTGTCCCCACTGCTTGCCTGGGGCTTGGAATTGCTTATTGACAGGAAAATTTCAACTTTGAGTAATTTGAACATATTATTCCACTCTCTTTTAGCCTGTATAGTTCTTCTGAAAAGTATGATGACAGCCTGATGAAAGCACCATTATAAGCTGCATACTTTTTTCCTCTAGCAGTTTTTAATATTATTTCATTATAATTGAATTTTACCAGTTTATTTTCATGTGTCATGGTATAGGTATCTTTACATTTAGATAACTAAGTATTCTTCTGACCTTGTCAACTTGTATATTCAGGTCTTTTCTCTGTACTGAGAAATTATCAGATATCATTTTCTTTCAATAAACCCTCTCTTCATGTTTTCTGTCTTCACCTTCTTGGATACCCATTATTCTTAATTTACTTTACATAATGGAATTGGATTGTTCTCATAGTGTTTCTTCCATTAAAATGTAATTTCTCTCACTTCCACCTAAATTATTTCTAGATTTCTGTCTTTGAGCTCACTATGTTTTTTTCCCTATCATTTATTGCCTTTGCTTTCTATTGCATTCTTCATTTGAGTCAATGAGTTCTTCAAATCCTGAATCTCTATTACATTCCTTTTACAGTTTCAATATCTTTGTCACAGTACTCCTTTTGCTGATTAGTTTTATCCCTGAGTTCATTGTATTGACTTTGACTATTCTTGCATCTCTTTGAATATCTTCTCGAATTATTTTTAATTCTTTATGTTAGAGAATAATTTTCTATGTCTTTATGGCTTCTGGAGGATTTTTATACGCTTTCTTTTGTCATATTACTTTGAAGTTTCAATTTGCTTGATGGTATATTCCTCTGTCAATGGATTTGGTGTGCTTAAAATCTTTCCGCTTTTTGCCAAGTTTTGCTTACTTAAATTATTTTACCATAGGCTATATGTTTTACTTATGGCTATAAGTTTTGTCACTGTTTCCACTGCTTCCATGGATGTACAACATCACTGTAGGAATCTGGGGCTGATAAGTGTAGTCACCACACATATTTGCCACTATGTCTGAGGGATGGGGAAGGTTGCAGAGACATTTGCTGCCACTGTAGACAGGGGAGTCCTGGATCATGTCAAAAAGAAAGCCCTACTGTTTCCCCTCCTCTTCTAGGTCCAAGGCATGAATTTTGACCACTGCTATTGCCAGGGAAAAAGAAAAGGGAACTGTAGTCACACATCATTCTGTCACCCTTCTAGCCAGAACAATGGTCCATGTGGTGTATCTCAGCTACCTGGCATTCATTTGGCTCATGGGTATCCAGTCTCTATCTTCTCTTTGCCAGATTTTTAGAATCAGACTGAGAGCTGACTTTGTCTGCTTATCCTTGTACTCCTGTCTTCATAAGTTCTGATTCACTTACTTTTAGTCACACAGATAAATGGATTTCTCTGAGGTATGAGGTAGAGAAACTCTGGGTTATCTATGGTTGAAATATTAGTTGATATTTAAGGAATATGACACTAATATAATGACCCAAAAAGATTTCAAGAAAAATATTGTTTTAAAACCTATGTAGGTGTGTAGATGTCATGGTTTGTGTTTCATTGTCTGTTTAGTTTTATTTTCATTTTATTTTTAAATAGTTTTATTTCTTGTGTTTACTTACAATATTCACCTTAGTCTGTGTGTACTTCACAAAAGACCAACAGAGTTCTAGTGCCCTTTGTTAGCACCCTATCTCTCCCCCCGCCCCCAAGTAGCCACAGTTTGGCATCCTGTGAATTTTGTTGAGATTTTCTGTTCATCTTTTTTTTCCTTTTTATTCCACATATGAGCGAAACCATTCTGCACTATTTTCTTTTCTTTCTGGTTTATTTCATTTAGCATGATCACCTCCAGTTACTCTCAGGATATTGCAAATGATACAATTTTTATTAGTTGCATAGAATTATACTTAATATATATTTCACAGCTTCTTTATTCAGTCATTTGATATAAATTTAGGTTGTTTCCATGTCTTTGATGTTGTGAATTATGCTGCTATGAATAGGGTGCACATATATTTCTTTGATTAGTGCTTTTCTATTATGTGGGTATATGCTTAGAAGTGATATTGCTGGATTGATTGTGGATCCATCTTATCTTTTTAAAATGTCATGTAGTTTTCATTGTAGAGGTCTTTCACCTCCTTTTTTACATTTGTTCCCACAATTCTCATAATTTTGGTGTTGTTAGTGGGATTTTTGTTAATTGTTTTCCCTAGTTCATTATTTGCATAGAATGGTACTTATACTTATTTTTGTGTATTTATTCCATATTCTGCCTCTTTTCTGTATTCATTTATTGCTTCTAGTTTCTAGTAGTTAATGATGGAGTTGATAGAATTTTATAGATGTAATATTTCATTTGGGAATAATGTCTTTTTAATTCTTTCTTACCTGGATTCTTTAAATGTCCTTTTCTTGCCTTATTGTTCTGACCATGACTTTGAGAATTGTGTGTAATAGTATTGTTGGATGTCGGCATCATTGTCTTGTTCTAGATCTTAAGGGAGAGGATTTCAATTTTTCACCATTGAGCATGAGGTTGGCTGTGGGTAAGTCATATATTACTTTTATTATGCTGATGTTGTGCTTTCTAGTCCCATGTTGGCTAGGATTTTCATGGGTGTTGAATTTTGTCAAATGTGTTTTTGCATCTATTGACATGACCATATGATTTTTTTCTTCGTGTGGTATATTGATTGCATTTATTGATTTGCATGTGTTAAAATATCCTTATACCTAGAATAAAGCCCACTTGATGGTTAGATGTATTTTAATAATAATTTTATTATTCATTTTTAATTGCTATATTCATTTTAGGCTACTTAAATCACACAACAGTCTGTGTTTTTCAAACTGCACCCACCACCAGAGGTCTAGTACTCTTTACTATCACTTGTTCTCTCCTTCCTTTTCTCTCCTCTCTCACACTCCCTAGTAACCATAAAGCTGCTAGAAACAATGAATGAATACAGCAAAGAGACATATAAAATCCATACACAAAAAGCAGGAGCATTCCTATATGCAAACAATTTCATGTGAATTGTTCAACTGTTTTATTTTTACATATGAGTGAAATGATCCAGTATTTTTTTCTCTAGTCTATTTTGCTCAGCATGATTCCCTCCATTAACACCCATATTGTTGCAAGGGGCACAATTTTTTTTAAAGAGCTGAATAGAGTTTTACTGAGTTTTTATGCCACAGCTTATTTATCCAGTCTTTTGTTGATTTGGGTTGTTTTCATGTATTGTGTATTTTGAATTGTGCTTAGATAGACATAGAGATGCAGATATTTTAACTGATTAGAGTTTTTGTATTCACTGGGTATACCCTAGGAGTGAGATTTCTGGGTCAAGTGGTAGCTCCATGTTTTTGAGGAATATCCATATTGTTTTCCAAAGAGGTTGCTCTTATTTACAGTCTCACCAATATTGTAGGAGGATTCTTTTTCCTCCACCCCATTTCCAGTCTTTTTTGATATAGGTCATTATCACTGGTGTTAGGTGATATCCTATTGTGCATTTATCTGATGATGAGAGATGTAGAGCACTTTCTTTCATTTATATGTAAGCCATTTTTATGTCTTCCTTATATAGATGACTATAAAACTCCTCTGCCCATGTTTTTGAGTGGCTTATTTGTTTGTTTTGTTGTTGTTGCAATGGTTGTTATTTATTTTGGAGACTAAGCTCTTGTATGATGCATGTTGTGCAAATATCTTCTCCCATTCAGTAGACTGCCTTTTTGTTTTAGTGATGCTTTCTTGCATTGTACAAAAACTGTTTTTAGTTTTTCAGTCCCAATTGTTTAATTTTACTTCAGTTTCTTTTGCCATAGGTGTCATTTCCCAGAAGATATCTCTGAGACTGATGCCATGGAGTGTTTTTGTTATGTTTTACTCTATATGTTTATGGTTTTAAGTCTTACATCCAAGTCTTAGATCCATTTTATGTCATTTTATGGCAATAATGAACAATCATCTATCTTTTGAGCTATCTTTTAGCTCCATTTTTTTCAAGACCACTGTCTATTTTTTCTCAGCGTCACTTGTTGAAATATATCTTCCTTCAACCATTTACGTTCTAAGATCCATTGTCATATAATAGCTGTCCATGCAGGTGTGGTTTTATCTCTGGTCTCTCAATTTTATTCTACTGTTATGTATGTCTGCCTTCATTTCAATATCATATTGTTTAGATTACAATCACATTGTATATAGTTTGAAGTGAGGGAGTGTGGTTCCTCTGTTTTTTTTTCTTCTCTTTTGAGAATTGCTTTTGCTATTCAAGTTATACTTTGGTTCCACATAAATTTTAGTATTGTTTATTCAATATGCTTGAAAAGCATCCCAGGAATTTTCATAGAAATTGCATGAAATCTGCATAATGCTTTAGATAAGATGGTCATTAGCTATTTATCTTTCTGACACATGCATATGCTCTAGTCTTCCATTTCTTTGTGTCTTTTATTTCTTTTATAGATGTGTTGTACTTTTCAGTGTACAGGCTTTTACTTTCTTGATAATTTTATTCATTTTGATTATTGCTTCAATCTTTGTGTTTATGACCGGTCTATTCAAATTGTCTATTTCTTCCTGAATTCATTTTTGAAAATGCTGAATTCTAGAAATCTGTCCTTTGCAAACTGGTGAATTTTTGGACATAGCAGTGCTCATAGTAATGTCCTAGGATCTTTCATACTTCTGAATTTTGTAATTTCCTCTCATTTCTGATTCGATTATTAGGGTTTATTTATTTTGTCTTAGTGAGTCAGGCTTAAGTTTCAACAATCTTGTTTATTTTGTCAAGGAACCAGATTAGTTTTTTTGATATTTTGAATAGTCTTTTTGTTTTCAATTTCATTTAGTTTTGTTCTTCTGTCTTATTTCTTCTGCTCCTTTTAGTATCAATTGCTCTTTTTCTAGTGACTTTAATTGTATGGTTCGATATTTAATTTGCCATCTCTCTTGTTTTTTTATGTGTTTGTATTGCTATAAATTTTCCTCTTATAATTGCTTTTGCTGCATCCCATATTTTCTGATAATTTGTCCTCATTTGTGTTTGTTTACAGATAACTTTTAGTTTTGTTGAATTCCCTCATTGATTCCAGAATTTTTCAGGAGCATGCTGTTAGTTTTCCACATCATTGTGGTTTTTCTGGGTTTTCCCTTTTTCTGATTTATTTCTAGTTTTGCATCCCTGTGGTCTAAGAAGAAACCATGTGCAATTTTAAGCTTTCTAAATTACTAAGAATTGTTTTATGTTCCAAGACATGATCTATTATCAAGAATGTTCCATATACACTTGAGAAGAATGTATAATCTTTTTTATTACAGTAGATGACTATAAGTCTGTTAGGTCTATATAATCTATGACTTCATTTACAGTCTTTTTTTTCTTGATTGATTTTCTGCCTGGTTGATCCATACCTTAATTTATGAATGAAGTCCCTACTTTTATTGTGTTACTGTCAATGGCTTTCTTAGGTCTGTTAGTATTTGTTTTATATATTTAAGTGGCATGACATTAGGTGTGTAGATATTAATTACAGTAGTCTTTAATTATAAATTAATACCTTGACCAGGATGCAGTGTCCATCATTGTATTATGTTACACCTTTTAGATGATAGTTTATCATGCCAGTTATTATTATTACATTTGTGATTTCCTTTCATTCCCATTAAAAGATAGCTTTATTTCTTTTATCTACATTGCTATATTCATTTTAGTATATTAAAATCACCACTCAGTCTGATTATTTCACATTGCACCCACCAGAAGAGTTCTAGTGGCCTTTATCTTATTTTCTCTTTCCTTCCCTCAGCTCCCCTGTCCATCCACAGCTTGGAATCCTGTGTGTATTTTTGAGATTTGTTTGTTCCTTTGTTTTGTTCCTTCATATTCCACATGTAAGTGAAAACATCTTCTACTTCTCTTTTTCATTCTGGTTTATTTTGCTTAGCATGGTCACCCCCAATTCCATCCAGGTTGTAGCAAACAGCATGGCTTTGTCTTTTCTAACACCCAAATAAAATTGAATTGACTATTCATATCACAGCTTCTTTATCCAGTCATCTGCTGATGGGCATTTAGGTTGATTCCATGTCTTCACTAGTGTGAATTGTGCTGCTATGAATATTGGAGTGCACATATATTTTGTGATCATTAGTTTTGATTTTCTGGGTATATATAGAAATGTCTTTAATTGACTCCAAATTATCAGTGCTTTTATTTTTGGACGTCTGGATGTTATGCTATCGTTACACAGTCCTTGCCCATTCTGTTTATAAAAATGAATTATCTGACATTTTCTTTCAATTTGATTACTTTTTTCCATCAAAAATATTTATCTGAAATTATTTCACCTACAGTGTGAGACAGAGATCCAACTTAATACCATGCCCACACACACTTGTCTTGAGTAGATTCAACATCATTGACGGAAAAATCTATTGTGTGTAATGATTATATTTATTTCATTCAGAACTTTCTATGACTGATGAGTTTTATTCACATTCCTGACATTGTCCTTGAAGGCCACTTCATTGTTGTTTTTCAATTACAATATTTATTGTTTTTGTTGTTTACAATGCTATATTCATTTTAGGATATTGGAATAGCATTTTCATCTATATTTCACACCGCATTCACCACCAGAGTTTCCATGTCTGTTTTAGCCATCAACTTTTCCCCTCTTTCCTTCCCTCCTGCAAGTACCACCTCACTAACAACAGTACAGTGTCCTATTATTTTGTTGAGATTTGCGTGTTCATTTTTTTTGTGCCACTTCATATATTCCAACATGAGTGAAATTATTCTGTATTTCTCTCTTTCCTTTATATTTATTTTGTTTAACTTGATCCATCCACAATGCTGAAAAGGGCACAATTTCATCTTTTTTATATAGCATCATAGAGTTCTATCATATTTCAATGATAATTTTGCAGGGTAGGATATTCTTGGCTGGTATTTTTTGCCATTTATTATTTTCAAAATGCTGTTCCACTCTCCTGGCCTGTAGGTGTTCTGCTGAGAAGTCTGATGATAGCCTGATGGATGAGCCTTTGTAGATTTCTTTTATTTAGAAGATTTGAGTACAGTTTTCTTTGTCCTTGACTTTTGCTAGTTTTACTTTGATATGTGTGAAGCAGTTTTATTTACATTTAAATATTTTAGTTTACTCTTTGCTTCAACCATGGTTAATTTTGGTAACAGGTTTGAGAAATTCCCTGCTATTTTTTCCTTAAATAGGTTTTCTGCTCCTGTCTCCTTCTCCTCTCTTTAAAGGCCATTTAATATTCTTATGTTTGTTCTTCTCATACAATGTCTTCTTTTTTCTCAATCTTGTTTTTCTCTCCTGTTCTGTGAGGGTCACCTCTGTGATTGCATCTTTAATTTCCGATATTTGTTCCTCTGTGACATTGACTCTTTATAGAGGTTTCCATGTTTATCTTCAATTCCTTGACTGTATTTTCCATCCCTAGCATTCCTGATACCCTTTGGTCTCTCACTTATTTCCTGAGGTCTTCTGGTTTCCTTTAGGTAGTTGTGTGTGCCTCCTACATCTCATTCAGCTTTTTACTAACTATTATTTTGCACCCTTTGTCTATTAGGTTATTCCAGTCCATATCTTCTCTGATAAGCTTCTAACAGCTTTCCCTTTTGGGACCATCTTTTCTTTTCAGATTTAGATTTTGGCATGTCTTTTTTTTGCCTTGAATTTGGCACTGCAGTTTTCCATTTCTTTACTTTAGATTTCTTCCTACTTTTCTGATGATATGGCAGGTGCCAGTCCCTTGATTTCAGTGGGGGTGGGGCTGAATATGCTCTCTAAGATGCCTTCTTGTGGTGGGCCACTGATGTTGTTTCAGGTGGTGCTTGCAGGCTTTGCAGCTCTCCAGTTCAGGGAGGTTCAGAGGTATACCTTGTGCAGTCCACGATCACAGTTCTCTGGTAACCCAATCATGTGTTTCAGGATCTCTAAGCTTGGGTTGAAGCATTGTGGCAGTCCTGAGGTCTAGCAGAAACTTGTTCCTGGAAGTTATTGGGCAGGGTGAGGGTCAATAACCCACAGAACCTGAGGCCTATTGAGCACTGGTTCCAGTCATTGCAGAGCAGGGCCAGGAGTCAATGGCTCATGGGTCTGCAGGAACTGGAACCTAATATGCATTGGTTCTGGACTGTGGTGGGGCCAGAAAAGGGGTCTGAGTACCTGAGGCCTAATGGCTATTTGTTCCAGGCTGCTGCAGGGTGGAGCCACTGGTCTGTATTTCCTCAGCAGCAGAGTTGTACTGAGAGTTGCTTCCTGGTCACTGAAACCTGATGGGTAGAGATATTCTGCTGCAGGACAAGGCCAGTGGTATGTTGAGTCTCCAGTAGTAGAGGTCTAGTGAGAAGTGGTTCTGGGCCACTGTGGTCCAGGGACAGAGGTCTGGGTACCAGAAACCTGGTGGGAAGTGGTTCCAAGCTGCTGTAGGGTGGGGCCAGTAGTCCATGTGTCCCTGGGAGCAAAGTGCTCTAGCAATAAGCGCTTTTAAGAATAGAGGGGTAGCAAGCATTGATTCTGGTCACTGGTGAGCAGTAATTCTAGGTCACTACAGGGCCAGGTTGCTGGTCTGCTGGTCTTCAGGAAACTGGCAGATGTCAGGCATTATTCTCATTGTTTTATATATTTTTCCAAAGCCCTTCACTTCAACTCACATATGTCTTTGATTTGTCTTTGGTTTTACTAATCATGATCTTGATAGGCCCTGCTTTTTAATTCACTTATCCACTCTATCTTTTGATTTGTGAGTTTGGTCTATTTACTTTTAGGGTTACTATTAATAAATAAGACTGTGTTGCTGTCATTTCGTCTTCTGTTTTTGGTCAGTTTTATAGCTCTGTTTCTTCGTGTCCCCTTTGTTTCTGCTTACTTTTGCCTTCTGATGGTTTTCAATGTTCATTTTCTGTTTATCTTTCCATTTATGTATCTCACTAAAATTGGAATTTCTGTCTAACTTGTATTTAATCTCTAGTTTAACTCATCTACTATAGACTTTTAAGCAATAATATATTTCTGTGACTTCCTTTCCCCAATTAGAATGATTTTGTTCTCCTGTGATGTTCCTGATTTTGAACCCAATTTTAATTTACTCTGTCAAAATTCTTGGGATTTGGTAGACATTTGATTTTTGTTATCTCTGTTACAGTACTCCTTTATTCTTGAGAGGCAGATTGTTAAGGGAAAAATCCACTAACTTTTTTATATTTCAAAGACCTTTATTTCTGTATCATATCTGTATGACCATTTTGAACTATATAGGATTGTTACATTGTATTTTTTAGTATTATGAGTATGTCATTCCACTTCATCCTTGTTCATAGTGTTCCTGCTAAGATCTGATGTGAGTTTGATGGATGCAGCTTGTGGGCTGTTATTTCTCTTGTCTGTAGTAACCTTTATTGATTTGTCTTTATCATTGTTTTTTGCCAGTTTTACTATGATTTGTCTTGATGTAGTTCTTTCTGTATTTAGAAATTTTAGTGTTCTATAATTCAAAATAATTTTCTATGAGGTTAATATCTTACTGACACCTAAAATTGATAGAGACATCACCAAGAAAGAAAATTAGATAAATACCTCTAATGTAAATAGATATAAAAACTCTCAACAAATTATTAGCAAACCAAGTCAAACAATACATCAAAAGGACATTCATTATGACCAAGTGGGATTTATCCCAGGGGTGCAAGTATAATTCAGCATAGGCCAATCAATTAATGCAATACACCATATTAACCAAACCAAAGAGAAAAACATTATAATCATATCAACAGATGCAAATGAAGCTTTTGACAAGTTTCAATACTTATTTATGATAAAAACCCAATGTAAAATGTGAATAAAAAGTACATAGCTCAACATAATATGGGCAATATAAAGATAAATCAACATTCAACATCATACTCAATGATGAAATATTGAAAGAATTTCCTTTAATATCATGAAAAAAGGCAAGTCTGTCCACTATTACCATTGCTACCTAACATCATACTGGAGACTTAACAAGAGCAATTAGGCAAGAAGAAGAAATAAAAGCTACCCAAATTGGAAAGGAGGAAGTAAAACTATCACTATTCATAGATGACATAATTATATATGTTGAAAACACTAAAAATTATGTCAACAACTTCTAGAATGAATCAAAATAATATAGTAAAGTAGCAGGCTGCAGAATCAATGCACAAAAATCTTTTGGATTTTATATATAAGAAATTCATTCAAAGAAAACAAAATCAAGAAAACTATCCATTTACAATAGAGGGAAAAAAGAATCAAATACTTTGTCATATACTTAACAAAGGAGTTGAAATACCTGTATAAGAAAAACTCTAAGGATTCTTTAAAGAAATTGAGGAGGATATGAAGAAATGGAGAGATCAACTGCTCATGACTGAGAAGAATTAATATAGCTTACTTGGCCATCTTACCTAAAGCAATATATAGGTTTAATGCAATCTCCATCAAAACCCCATGGTCATTTTTCAAGAAATTAGAACAAAAATTAAAATTTGCATGGAAAAACAAAATACTTCTAATAGAGTAATCATGATGAAAAATGAACAAATCTGGAGGTATTATACACTCAGATATTGAGCTATACTATAAAGGGATAGTTATCAAAAATATGTGGTACTGGAAAATAAGAGACACAATAAGTGAAATAGAACTGAATTACCAGAAACTGACCCACTCACATATTTTATGAAAAAGCTTCCAAGAACATATGATGGAGAAAGGAAAGTCTTTTCAATAAATAGGTTGGGAAAACTGAAAGTCACATGAAAAAGAATAAAACTAGACTATCTAACACCATGCACAAAAGGTAATTCAAAATGAACCAGAGACCTGGGCATTATATCAGAAAGCATAAAATTCTTGGAAGACAGCATTCTATGACATCAACCTTTGGGGACTCAACTCCAAAATCAAAAGAAATGACAATAAACATAAACATGTGGGACCACATCAAACTAAAAAGATTATGCATAGTGAAACAAAAAGACAACCTACTGACTGGCAGAATATATTTGCATTCTATATATCTGAAAAGGGTTTAATATTCAAAATATACAAAATATACAAAAGGGCTTAATATTCAAAATATACAAACCCAACAACAGTAAAACAGGTAAGTCAATCAAAAATTGGCAGAAAATTGCATAAACAATTTTCCATAGAAGACTTACAGATGGCCAACAGGCAAAGATGTTTCTTTTAATTAGTTATTAAGGAAATGCAAATCAAAACGACAATGAAATGCAACATTGCACATGAGACATTGGTTATTATTCAGAATTCTTGAAAAAATAAGTGTTGATAAGTATGTGGAGAAAAGGCAACACTTTAACACTGCTGGTGGGAGTGCAAATTAACGCAACCCTTATGGAAAAGAGTATGGAGATTCCTCAAAAATTTGAAAATGGAAATCCTATATGATTCCACCATCCCAATTTTGGGCATTTATTCAAAAGATACAAAAACACTAATTCACAGAGATATATACACTTTTATGTCTCGTGCAGCTCCATTAACAACAGATAAGAATTGGAAACTACCTATGTGACAATTTTCAGTTAAATGTATAAAGAATATATGGTATACACACAATGGAGTACTACACAGTCCTTAAAAGAGATGAGAGCCTGTCATGGGATTATGCTAAGTGAACCAAATCAAGTGAAGAAAGACAGATACCAGATGATCTCAGTCATATGTAGAATGTTGTGAGACAAAGTTTAGGACTAAACAAAATCAACCCTTGGACACAATTGGCAATAGAACTGAGGTTACCAGTATGGAATGGGACATGGAAGGCAAGTGGTATCAGGGAAAAATGGACATTGGTGAAGAACTCTTGGTAATTTGGTGGTAGACAGGATGTTTAGACATATGGGAACAAATGGGAACCTATACGTATGGGGAAATTGCTCATATGGGTTTATATTAATTTGTAAAGCAAAGTTAACGAATATTATTACAAGGTAAAACCAAGTTTTGCATGTTTTATAAGCTTTTTGCTTTTTACTTTTTCATGTTCACTCTGTGATATGTGTGGAAATTTCTTCTTTAAACAAGTCTTACCTTTTTTCTTTTTCCCACTCCTTTCCAGGATACTTAATTCCTTGTTTGTTTTTCTCATGGTATATGATTTTTTTTCAAATATTTTCGTCAGTCCACCTCAATCTTCTTTCTTTTTCCTCTTCCATGAGGATTGCCCTTACATTCCTATTTACAGTTTTAGAGATTAATCCTACTGTAATTTTGAGATTGTTTATCTAGCTTTCCATGTTTTCTTTTAATTAATTGACTGAATTCTACCTATTTAGCCCTTATATTTGGCCTTTCTTTATATCCTCAATTTCTTTGGTGACATAGTCCTTTTGATTTGTGACTTTTTTGAGTCTTGGATTTCTTTTTGGGTAGTTAATTTTGGCTCTCAAAAATCATTCACTTTTTAATTACTCTGAATTCTTAATCTGTTAGGTTGACCTATATATTGTCATTTGATTTCTTCTCTGGGAATCTCCTAATATCTTCCTCCTCTTGAGTCATTCTTGTTTTGTTTTGTGGGCATTTGAATTCTGGCATGAACTGCTTCTCTGTCATGTATTTGGCACTGTGAATTTTGTTTTTCTTTGTCTTTTTTTTGCTTTGTAGGTGGTGGCTACAGTTGCAGTTTGTGTGTGGCAGGGCAGTTGTGGGTGTTGAGCCCTCACCTGGTGCATGAGTAGAAGCTTCAGGACACTTATCTTTGCTGCTGGTGGGGACTGGACATCACATTCACCAGTATGCTTTCCAGGTACAGAGGTTGAGCCTGAAGCCTCTTCGAGTTTTTTTGTTTGTTTGTTTGTTTTATTTTTTTTTTTACTGGTGGGGGATGTACTTCTCACTCACCAGAATGTTTTTCAGGCACAGAGACAGATGCTGCAGGTATTTTCTTTATGTTGGTGTTGGGAGCAGGACATCTCTCTTATTGTCACTCTCCAGGCCCAGGGATCTGTGACACAGGTGGCTTGTTGTTTTCTGTGTTATGGGCAGGGTATCTCCCTTATTTGTGCTCTCTGGGCACAGGGACAGAGGTCACAGGCAGTCTCAGGGTACTCTAAGGCACAGGGACAGAAACTACATGCAACTTCTTATTGTTGTTGGTTGGGACAAGTTGTCTCCCTTACTAACACTCTTTGGCACAGTGACAGAGGCTGCATGAGCCCTTAGTATGCTCTCTCAAGTAGGGAATCCAAACTCCATTACTTATGGTTGAGTGACTGGGGATGTTGCATTAAAAATATATATAATTTTGTAATAAAAGGTCTTTCTACTTTTAGCTTGAATTTTACTAACGGCTTTAATCAAATAATATGAATTTTATTTGAATCAATCTTTGACAACAGGTGACCAACAGATTTCTAGAACATCAAGGTTTAAGACCTTAAACGCAAGAGATTTGGGGGCAGATAAAACACTGTTTAGGTCAGAGGTGAGTGTGACACTCTGTGTGACTTTCCTACTCTACCTAAAGCAGCACCTAAGATCATTTTATAATATGAAGATCACCAAACTAGTTTACATTTACGTATAACGTATCCCACACACCAAAAGCATCAGAATCTGCCTGGCAGCTTCTTCTTGGTGGTAGGGGCAGGTCATCTCTCACATCAGCACTTTCTGGAGCAGGGACAGATACTGGAGGCAATTTCTTGTTGTGGTGGGGGCTTGCTCTATTTTTTTGCTTCTTAAATTTAATTTTTTAAAGAACATTGGACTATCACATTATATAGGTTTTAGGTGTGTATCATTGCAAATAAACATTTGCATATAATACATTTAAGTCCAACAACATTCCAGCTCTTTCTTCACCATACAGTGGCTCTCATCTATGAATTTGCCCACCCCTTGCCCTTCTTGTAACCAGTAATTTGATTTTATTGAGTAAAAGGCTATATTATTTGATTTAGTTCACTTGGTTTCTCAATATATCACATATGAGTAAAATCACATGATGTCTGTCTTTTTTACTTCTAACTTGCCTTCAGAAGCATAATTCTTTATAGTTCCAACCCTGTTGTTGCAGATGGCAGGATTTTATTATTTTCGCTAACTGAATAGTGTTTCATTAAACACATAAATCACATCTCCTTTACCCAGTCATCTGTTGCTGGATCCTTAGATTGTTTCCAGATCTAGGCATTTCTAAATAATTTCGAAATAAACATGTGGCACAGATATCTTTTTAAATTAGTTTTTGGTGTGTTTTTAGAGTAAATAAGGAGAATTGGGATAACTGGATTATATGGAAGTTTCATTTTAAATTTTTCGAGGAATCTCCTTACTGTTTTTCATGATTGCTCCAATTTGCACTCCCACAAAAGTGTATGCTTTCTTTATTTGACATCTTTGCCACCACTTCTTTGCAGAATTTTGTACAATTGCCATCCTCACAAGTGTGATGTGATATCTCATTGTTTTAATTTATACTTCTGTAATAACATGAAATGCAAGCATCTGTCCAATAGCAGAACATCTTTTCATGTGCCTATTGACCATTTGTAGGTTTTCTTTGGACAAGAGTCTATTGAGAATTTGTCTATTTTTAAATTGGATTATTTCTTTTTCTGTTGCTGAGTTTTATGAGTTGTTCATATATTTTGGATGTTAACCATTTGTCAGATACATGATGTGCAAATGCCTTCTCAATTTTTTTTGTTTTGATGATAATTTCTTTTGCTGTGCAGAAACTTTTTATTTTGATTGTTTCATTTGTTTATTTTGACTTTTATTTTCCTTGGCATTGGAGTTAATTTCCCAATGATAGCTCTCAGACTAAAGTCAAGGAGATATTTGTCTATGTTTTCTTTCATATATTTATGGTTCTGAGTTCTATATCCAAAACTTTAATCCACTTTGAATTAGTTTTCATGCATGGTGTTAGGCAGTGATCTAGTTTCAATCTGTGGAAGGTATCTACATTTTTTTCAACACAATTTTTTGAATAAACTGTCCTTGTCTCATTGTATTCTCTTGGCTTCTTTGTTGTAAATTAGTTGTCCATATATATCTGGATTTATTTCTGAGTTCTCAAATATGTTCCATTGTTCTATGTTTCTGTTTTTATTCCAGTACCATGATAACTTATTATTGCTTTGTAGTATGGTCTGATTTTAGCGATAGCTTCATCTTTATTCTTTTTTTCCCTCAGGATTGTTTTCACTATTTGGGGTCTTTAGTAGATCCAAAAGAATTTCATTATCTTTTTGTTCTGTTTTTGTGAAGAATGTCTTTCTAATTATGATGAGTATTGCATTAAATCTGTATATTGCTTTACGTGATAGGCCAAATTATCAAAATTAATTCTTCCAATCCATGAGGATGTATAATCTTTTCATTTCTTTGTGCCTTCTGCTATTAGTTTTAACATTTCATTGTAGGTTTCAGAGTAGAAATATTGCATTTCATTGGTTACATTTATTCCAAGTTATTTCAATCTTCTAAACGCAATTGTAAATGGAATTATTTCCCTCACTTTTCATTCTGTCTTTCATTATTTGCATGTAGAAATGTAATAAATATTTTAAAGAAAAGGTACAGGCAGAAATGAAGGCAGGCAGAGTCAGCAGGCAGGGAGAAAGCAAATGAAGAAGCACTTTAAATTTACTTTAATTCAGTTTTCTTTGTTGTTCCCCCTGACCCTGGGACATAAACATGGGTCCTTGGGATGTATTTGGACTGTGAAAACTGGAGAGAGCTGACCATACCACTACCTCAACAGGGCTTGCCTAGATTTTCTAATATTAACTTTCTAGTTTTACACTATACTTATTCATTTGTTATATCTAGCTTATTTTAATGGATTCTTTGGAGGATTCTCACTCTATATTATCATGTCATCTTTGCAAATTTGTATATGTTTTGTCTTGTTCTTAAATAATTACATTAACCAGCACTTCCAAAACTACATTAAAATAGTGTAGAGAGAGGACATCTTTGCCTTGTTCCTGATCTTAAAGGAAAAGATTTCAGCTTTTCCCTCTTGAGTATGATGTTGGCTATCAGTTGATCATATACTTTTTATTATATTGCTATAGTCAATCTATTCATATTTTGGAGGGGTTTTAAAATAAAAGGATGCTGAATCTTATTTAATACTTCTGCATCTATTGAGATTATCATATTATTTTTTGTTGTTTTTTTTGATGTAGTGTGTTACAGTTATTGATATGCATTTGTTGAATCATCCTTGCATTCATGGAATTATCTCACGTGATCATAGTGGATGATCATTTCAATTAGTTTTTTAATTGGTTTACTAGTATTTTGATGAGGATTTTTTGCATCACCATTCACATGAAATATTGGTGTGTAATTTTCTTTTTTTAAAGGAAAGAAATTAAGGTGAGGAGAGGCAGGCAGGTAGAAAGAGAGAAAGAAGAAGCATTTTCATTTATTTTATTTAGTTGTTCATCTTGGTTGATCCTGCCAACCCCAGGACACAAATCTGACACCTTAGGATGCATGTGAGCTGTGCTCAAGTACTTCTCCACCGGACTGCATCAATAATCTTTTTAATAGATGTCATAGTCTGGTTTTGGAATGGGGGATTATGTTGGCATAATAAAGACAAAAGTTTGGAAGCTTGTTTCTTCAATTTTTTGGAAAAGATTGGGAAGGATTAAAGATCTTTTTTGCAATTTTGAATTGGCAGGATTCACCAGTCAAACCATCTAATCCTGAGCTTCTGTTTGGGGGGAGATTTTTGTTTACAGTTTTGATTTTTTTTAAGGAAAGGTGCAGGCAGGAATGAAGGTGAGCAGGCAGGCAGGGAGGAAAAAAACAGCCTTTGCTGCATTCCATTGGTTATGATAAGTCATGCCTTCATTTTACCTGATTCCAGATTTACCTTTGATTTCCAAATTGACTCAATTACTGCTCAGTAGCATGTTCTCCAGTGTCTATACATTTTCATTTATCCTTTTTCCTCTTTTGTTTAATATCTAGTTTCTTGACATGATCTGAGAAGATGCTTGGTATGATTTCTAGCTCTATAAATTTATTGATATTTGTTTTTTTTTTTTTCTGTTCCTGAGAATGTTTCATGAGCACTTTAAAAGAATGTGGAATCTATTGTTTTAGGGTGAAATACTATGAGATATCCATTAAGTCCATCTCATCGTTGAGATCATTATTTTCTTGTTGATTTTCTGTGTGAATGATTAGTGTTAATGGGGTGTTATGCCTCCACTATTATTTTGTTGTCAATTAACAGACCTTTAGGTCTGTTAATATTTATTTGGGTGCTTTTATGTAGGGCACCTATATATTAATAAGTGTTACATCATCCCATTTTACTGATTTCTTTATCATTATGCAATGTCTATCTGGTTGCGTGTTTTGGCTGAAAGTCTATTTTATTTGGTATGAATTTCAAGGTTCCTGCCTTTTAAATAATTTCTTACCTAGAGATACCATTTTCCATGCCTTTACTTTTTAGTCTATATTTGTCATTATGTGTTCAATGATTCTCTTGTAAACAGCATAGTTTGATTTCTATTTTTTCATTTTGCAAATACATTTGTTATTTAATTTGCACCTCAGACTATGTGCATTTCACGTTATGTCCAACATTAGAATCCCAGTATGCTTTACGAACACCTTTTAAACTAATTTCTCACCTTGTTATCCTCCTCCTATAACCATAGTCTTTCGTCTTATCATTTTTTTTTCAAATGTGGGCCTCAGAAGGCTAAGGCTATGAAGCTGTAGAGCCATTGCCAGGGGTTCTAAACAATAAAAATGAAACTATCAAAAGCAATGAAATGTCCCTGGGTATTTATTTTTCAGTTCATCTGGCCATTCTATTTTTATTTGTGATTTTAACCCATTTATATTTAAGGTGATTATTGATATGTGAAGGTTTGCTAATGCCATTTGACTTCCTTTTTCTGGCTGGATCTATTTGTCTTATATTTTAATGCTTTTTTATTTAGATAATAAAATATATTTAATCATTTATTGTAAGGGAGATCTCCTGGTTGTAAAGTCCTTCAGCTTTTCTTTGTCAAGGAAAATCTTTATTTTCCCCACATATCTGAAAGAGTGTTTTTATAGGCTATAGTGTTCTTCACTGGAAGTTTTTATCTTGGAGTATTTTAAATATTTTATTCCACTCTCCTGGAAAATTCCATCTTTCACCATACAATTAATCCCTTTAACTCAATTTTACATTCAACAAAATCAGATAAATTTACTTTTGATAAACACTATCAATTTCAAATAATTCAATATGGACGAGTTCAGAATATCAAAGGTGGTAATAACTATATATTACATAGAAAAATCGAGTTTTTTAATATAACTCATGGTCTTGAAGATGGATAACCTTACTCCTTGTGTGGGATTCTGATTCTTGGTTCTTTAATAATAGATGCAATCTTATTTTCAAATTATTGTGTTAACCATTTTGTAATTATTGTGTTCTAATTTTTCTGAGGGCTACCTGAAAGTGATGCAAGATGCTCTTCTAACTTGGAATTTGCTCAAAGTGGAAAAGAGGAAGACATAGTTTGCAAACATTTCAAAGATGAGTGAAAAGGCTGCAGCCATTAAGGTCAAAAGATTATAGTTGAGACATGCAATAGACCTAGATAAAATTTCTATCACTGCAAGTGGCAGTGGAATTAATTGGAATTTTATTCAATAAACTCATCTATAAAAATGTGAGGTACAGCTCTATTATTACCTCACAGAATGGTTATTCAGGTATTATGGAATAATAAATATGTCTAAAGCCTAATAGAAAAAAATTGAGAAGAAAGTTATATTGGAAAACTAGGGCATCCAAATATGTGTATTCTGTGGAATTTTAATAGTCTATTAATGTGTAAGTAGGAAAGCATGTTTAGAATAGGCCTTAGAAAAACCCAAATTTTCACTTCCAGTTTAAATTTTGCCTCTGTGCAAGGAGAATAAAATATGACAGTTTTATTAGCCTGGATAACTGTTAATGGAAGGCCCAATAAAGAGTTGATATTCAAAGTCTTGGGGAAGTGTTTCACTTTTTAAAAAAATATAAAATTTGCATCATGATATTAAAGGAACTATCTAAATTCGAGTTGAAATAGGTTAAATAATGAAGACCTCAGTGACCACACATGAAAAGTAATACAGTCTTTGCAAAAATTGTTTGGAAAGTTAACTTAAATAGATGTTGACATTATTCAGCAGTAGAAAACAGAATCCCCTTGGTAAGGAGAGAGACTTCGATTTCCATAGCTAGCAGCTCAGGACAATATTGAAATAAAACAGAAAATATGGTATATTTACTGGGAAAATATACACAAAACATCCTCAGGGAAGCCTAGATAAATATTTTGTTAGACAAAGTTTAGAATCATTTACCAAAAATATGTTTAAATAAAAATATTTAAATTTAAAATAATTTACTGAGATGAAATTAGCATAATAAGAATTAAGTTAAAGTTGAACAGTTCAGTGACATATAGAAAACTCACAAAAATATGCAACCATTTCCATCTAGAAGGAAAGCATTTCCACGCTATTATGGTAAAACCCTTTATCCATTAACCCATTTCTCCAATTCCCCTCTGCCCTTAGCTGCTGACAATAACCAATATATGTTCTATCTCTATGAGTTTACCTATTCTAAATATATCATGTAAAGGAAGAAGAAAAGGGTGGGAAAACTGGCTTAAATTATTAATCAATTATATGTTGAAAGAATAGGACTTCTAGTGGTGAACTAAATAAGTATATACAGATGTATGAGGTTGTACACCTGAAACTTAATGTGGAATGCAATGTTATTTCAATAAGAAATATTTTAATGAATAAATAAATGTTTTATGCATATAAAATCAAACAATATGTCTAATGTCTTTCACTTAGCACACTGAGATTCATCCATGTTGTAGCATATATCAATACTTCATTTCATTTTATGGCTGAATAATGTTAGTTTATCCATCCCTCTTTTGCTGAGCATTTTGACTGTTTCCACCCTTAGCTGTTGTGAATAATGCTGCAGTGAGCATGTATGGCATGTACTTATTTGAGTGTGCTTTCCATTATAATGGATTATATAACTAGGACTGGAACTATGCAGTCATATGGGAATGCTACGTTTATTTCAAGAACCATAAAATTATTTTCCACAATGACTGAGTCATTTTGCATTCCCCAACAATGTTCTAACACATTATTTTAAGCTAATATTTAAGGTTTAATTGTCTATGCTATTTTTTCATGCTTACATTCTTCAGTTTTTCTTGCCCTCTTCTGCTTATGGTTTTATTTTTTAAAAATTGAAAGAATGCTGACTTGTACAATTATATGGATTTGATGTGCATGTCATCATAAATGAACTGTTTACCAACAGTCCAATTATAACCTTCAACATAGATTTGACCTCTTTACATTATTGGCCCACCACCCCTCCTCTTCTAGTAACCACTAATTTTATTCTATATACTAAAAGTCTACTTTTGCTTGATTTGATTCATTTACTTTATTTCTCTATATGCTTCATGAATCAAATAGTAAATTTCACTTTATCCTGACTTACCTCACTAACCATAATTATATGTAGATCCATCGATGCTATTAAAATGATATAACTTTCTAATGGCTAAGTAGTGTTTCATTGTGTATATATACCACATCTTCTTTATCTACTACCTATGGATGGTCATATGCTGTTTCTGTGTCTTGGCTATTGCAAATAATACTTTACCAAACATGGGGTTCATATATCTCTGAAAATGTGTTTTTGTGGTATTTGGGTAAATACTCAGAAGTGGAATAATAGGATAACATCAAATGTGGTATTATATATCATTTTCAAAGTCATCGTAGTGTTTTTTATTTGCATCTCCCTGATGACTGATGATATTGAGCATCTTTTTCATGTTTTATTTGAACTTTGTATACCTGCTTTCAAGAAATATCTATTCAAATCCTTTGTCTTTTCTGAAAAATTGAGTTAGAGTGAAGAGTCAAGATGGCAACCTGGTAGGAAATGCTGGATATCCTTCTCATAGAACTACTGGAAATCACCTATTCTTCAGACACACATAATATGGAAGGGCTGGTCCAAGGGCTGCAGAGAGAACAACAGTGATCAATACCACAAGGATAGGCAAAGGCATTGGGATTCAGAATGTGTCATGAATTCAGGACTACCAGCCTTAGGGAAAATAGTGACACAGGAGGTGGAACCACAGGAGGAACTGGGCTGCCCAGGAATCTCTCAGAGGGCAGCAGGAAGCCCACTCAATGTGACCAAGATGTAGAGCTAAGGGAGAAGGTCTTAGTGAAGAACAAAAGCAGTACCAATGCCTCAGTGATCTGATTGGAAGTCCCTATTGGGTGGTCACACTGGATGCCTCCACAACAGGAAGGCAGCTGTGGGAACCCCCAGTGCAAAGCCCTCTCACCATACTGCTCTGAAGCCACAGGACCTGCCCATCATAAATCCCATCACCAGGCTTAAGGGAGACACTAGTGTCTCCCAGAAAGGAGGAAATTTCAATGCTACCTACTAGCACCACCCTGTGGGTGGAAGCAGAACTGCAGCCCAATTTCTGATTGTGGGCCAGCCAAGGTGGTTGTTACTGTTCAGAGGTAGGACACTGGAAAAAGAAACTCTACATCTTCCACATAAACTCCAACCACATAGGCTGAACTCTGGGGCCCCAGTGCAGGTTGTGCCTAAGAACATAAACAAATCCAACTAGTGATGATACCACACAACTCAAGTATTCCCAGTGATCCAGACTTCTCTGGTGAAAACTAGTACCCTACACAATGCCATCACTAAATGGAAACCTAATCCACAGAAACATAAACAGAATTCCAAACAGAACAAAGACACATGGAAATATACTTGAAATGATGAATACAATTAAAACCCCAGGGGAAAATTTGAGTACAAAGATATGTGAAAACTACCTGAGGATGAATTCAGGGCAACAGTGGTAATAAACATATGCCATATTTATGTAAATCAAGAAAACAACAAAGGAAGAAAAATAGAACAATAAAAAGAGAAAGAAGGAATGAAGGAAGATATCAGAGAAATGAAGAACATGATAAATAAAAAACTCAATAGAGGGATTCAACAGCAAGATGGATGAAGTCTCCAATAGAATAAGTGAATTAGAAGATAGGGCAGAGGAATGCCCTCAAGCAAACCAGTAACTGAATAAAAGAATATAAAGAAATGGCAAAAGTCTGTGAGCTATGGGAAAATATCAACAAAAAACATTTGAATTATAGGAGTCACAGAAGAAGAGGATAGAAAAAGAGGACAGAAACAGTATTTGAAGAAATAATAGCTGAGAACTTACCTAATCTGAGGAATGAAGCAAACTTCAGAGTTCCAATCTAAAGAATCCCAAACAGACCTATACCTAGACACATCATGATCAAAATGCTAGAAACACAAGATAAAGAAAAAATCTTAAAAGAAGATTGATTAAAAAGAAGTCATATACAAAGGAGTCATCAAAAAGATTGGCCTCAGATTGCTTAACTGAAACTCTACATGCAGAAGGCAAAAGCATGAAATATTTAAAGTGAAAACAAAAAGAATTTTCAAACTAGAATACTATATCCTGCAAGATTATCATTCAGAAGGAATGATAAAAAAGCTTTTTTGATAAGCAAAAGTTAAATGAATTAATCACCAAAAAACAGCTCTACAAAATATACTAAATAATACTCTATAAAGTGAAAAGAAACCCCGCTTATAAACAGTAACAAAACAAATACAAAAAGTGGAGAGGAAGACAGGAGAATAAAAATATGATGATTAGAATTAGTGTAAAACTAATCTGCTCTAAAATAAAAATAGGAAATAAACATGGAATTCTCAATGCTAAACTAAGGGTAACTTAAAAATACATCTCCAGGGAAAAGGCAAAGAAGAAAACAAAAAGGTAAACAAATAATAATATAACTATACCCAACCCACCTAAGAGAAAGATAAATTAACATGCATGGTGTGTAGTAACACCGAGAAGACAAGTTACAAAATGGTAATAAACAGTCACATATCAATAATCATCCTAAATATTTATGAATTGAACTCACCAATCAAATGACACAGAGTGGCCATATGGATTGAAATGTGTAACCCAACTTTCGATTGCATTCAAAAAAGTCAACTTTCAAAAGATAAACATAGTCTCAAAGTCAATGGTTGGAAGATACTCCTAAAGTCTAATGGGAACCAAAAAAAGCAAGAACAGATATATTTATATTGGATAAAACATACTTTCAACTAAAAAGCATGAAAAATATAGATGGACATTATATAATGATGCAGGGGTCAAGTCAACAAGAAAATATATTAACATATATGCACCAAAAAGGTGCATAAAATGTATTAAGAAAGTATTATTAGATTTGTCAAGATATATTTACAGCAACATGATAATTGTGGGATATTTTAACACCCCACTTACAACAATCGACAAGTTTTCCAGGTAGAAAATAATAGGGGAACAGACGCTTTAAATGACCATTTTGAATAGTTAGATCTAATAGACATATATGGAACATTTCACCCAATGACTATAGATTTCACTTTCTACTCAAGTAAACGTGGAACATTCTCAAGGATAGATCAAATATTGGGTCAAAACATACCTCAACAAAATTACAAGAATTAAAATCATACGAAGCATCTTCTGTGATCAAATTGTATAAAAACTAGAAATTAACCACAAAAGGAAAGATGGAAGACCCCAAATTAATTGGAGAGGGGAAAAAAAACTTGCTTCCTCTTGGGTAAAAGAGGAAATCAAAGAGGAATCTAAAAAATACTTAAGAGATCAATGAGAATAAAGGTGAGATACCAGAATCTATGGGATTCAGAAAAGCAGTACAAAGTAGGAAGTTCATTGCAATCCAGGCCCACCCCAAGAAAAATAATCACAAATGCGCAAGGCAACCCCACACTAAAAACAACTAGAGAAAGAAGAACAATTAATGCCAAATATCAATAGAAGAAAGGAAATAACAAAACACTGTGGAGAAATAAATTGAAAAAGGACAATTCAAAAGATCAATGAAACCAAAAGTTGGTTCTTTGAAAAAATAAACAAAATTACCAAACCTTTAGCTAGACTAGAATAGAAAAAATATATAAAACTCTGGTAACTAGAATAAAAAATGAAAGGGTAAAATTTACAACAGATACCACAGAAATGCACAACATCATAAGACTATTATTAACAGCTCCAATGCAATAAAATGGACAACCTCAAGGACATGGACATATTTTTAGAAAAATACAGTCTACCAAAAGTGAGCCTAGAAGAATTTGAACACCTGAACATAACAATCCCAATCAAGGAAATTCAAGTTAATCAGAACTCTCCCTAAGAATAAAGGCCCAGGACCAGATTGCTTCTCTAATGAGTTTTACCAAAACTTTGAGAAGGATTAATACCTATTCTTTTCAAACTCTTCCAAAATATTAAGGAACAGGAAACACTTCCAAACACTTTCTATGAGGCTAACATCACACTGATACCAAAAGCTGAGATAGAGGCATCACCAAGAAAGAAAATTACAGACCAATATCTCTAATGAACATAGATGCAACATTTTTCAACAAACTGAATCCAACAATGCATCAAAAAGATTGCCCATCATGGGCCAGTGAGATTTATTCCAGTGATGCAAGTACAATTCAAAATACAAAAATCTACTAAAGTAATATACAATATCAACAAGGACAAGGATCATATCAATAAATAGAGAAAACTTTTGACAAGATCCAGTACTCATTTATGATTTTAAAAAACGCTGCATAAAATAAGTATAGAAGGTACACACGTCAACATAATAAAGGCCATATATGATAAACCCCCAGTCAGCATCAGAATGAATGGTGAAATATTGGAAGCATTTCTTCGAAGGTCATAAACAAGGCAAGACTGTCCACTCTTACCACTTCTACTTAATATCATACTGGATGTCTTAGCCAGAGCAATTAGGTAAGAAAAAGAAATAAAAGAAATCCAAATAGGAAAGCAGGAAGTAGTACTATTCTTATTTACAGATGACATGATTATATATACTAAAAACCCTAGAAACTCTGTCAACTAATAGAACTAATCACCAAATACATAGACTACAAAACAATGCACAAAAATCTGTTGCATTTTTGTACATAAACTCATGCTAGTAAAAAATGAAATCAAGAAAACCTTGCTGTTTAAAACAGAAGTAAAAGCAAAAGTATCTTGGAATATACTTAACAAAGGAGGGGAAAGTTCTGTACAATGAGTACTGTAAGTCCTTCTTAAAAGAAATATGAGGGCACAAAAAGATGAAAAGACATTCCCTGCTTATGGTTGGGAAGAATCAACACTGGTAAAATGGCCATCTTAATTAAAGTAAGGATATGGAGAAAGGGAACACTTTCATACTGTTGGTGAGAGTGCAAATTATTGCAGACCCTATGGAAAACAGTATGGAAATTCCTTAAAAAGTTGAATTTAGGAATCACATATGATCCCACTATCCCACTTCTGTATATTTACACAAAAACACTGACTCAGACTTGTAGAGATATATGCAACTCCACGTTTATTGCAGTCCTATTCATAACTGCAAGAACTGGAAACTACTTAAGTGCCCAACATCAGATAAATGGATAAAGATGTGATACATATGTGCAATGGAATAGTACACAGTCCTTTGAAGAGATTAAATCCTGTCATTAGAATCAACATGGATGGATCTAGAGCGGATTTTGCTAAGTGAAATAAGTCAAAAGAAGAATGATAGAAACCAGATGACCTCACTCCAGTATGGTGGAGCTGACTGCACAATACTTAAGAACACTTGGTGATGCTGTATTGATACAAATCTAATGAATGGAGAAATGGCATATATGGGAAACCTACCCATATGAGTTTGTTTTAATTACAAATAAAACTGAAAAGAAATTGGGTTATATATTTGTTGTTAAGCTGAAAAATTCTTTTATGTTTTCTGAGTGCTAGACCTTTATCAATGCATGCTTTGCAGATATTTTTCTCATTTAGTTGTGCTGTCTTTTCACTTTCTTTATTGTGTCCATTCATGAACAAACATTTTTATGGAGTTCAGTTAACTTATTTATTGCTGTTGTTGCTTGTTTTTTTAGTGTCATATTTAAAAATTTGTTGCCAAATTCAAAGCTATGGTGATTTACACTTATGTTTGATTCCATGATCTTTATGGTTTTTATTTTTATTTTGAGTTTATTGAATCAATTTCTGTCAATTTTTATCTAAGAGGTACCAATCAATTTTTTTTTTCACATTTTGATATCCAGTTAGTTCTCTAGCAGTAGCAGTTGAGGAGACCATTTTCCCCCAGCAAGTAGTCTTGGTAGCCTTGTTAAAAGTTAATTGGCCACATATGTACTGTTTTATTTCTCAATTTTATATTATTATATCAATAAATGTACCTTTTTGTATGCATTTTTAATTCATAAAGTATTAGTTCTTTGTATGCCTTTTGCATAAAATATCTGGATCATGTTGTTGTATCCAATATGCCAATCTCTACCTTTTGGTTAGTTTAATATATTTCCATTTAAAATAACCCCTGACAGAGGAAGACTTCTGCCATTTTGCTATCTTATTTCTGTGTATCTTACCTCTTTGTCCTGTATTTCTTCCATTACTAACTTACTTTGTGCTTAATTGATTTTTGTAGTGTATCATTATGATATACATCTCATATCTTTTTTGTGTTTTTTAAATGTATCATCTTGGTGGTTGCTTTGGGGATTGCAATTAACATTCTAAATTCATAGTAATCTTGTTTGAATTTATATCAGTTTAGCTTCATTAGCACACAAAATCTCTAATCTTAAACATCTCTGTCCTTTATATTAATGTTGGCATAATTGTATATGTATATATTATGTGCCAAACAAGAGTTTTTGCTTATTTTTATGTTTACCTTTTAAATATGTAGGCATTAAAAGGTGGAGTTATAAGCCAATATTAAAATAATACTGGCTTTCATATTTACCTATGTGGTCACCTTTACTAGATATCACTATTTCTTCATATAACCAGCTTATTCTCTGTTCTTCCACTTAAACCTAAAGAACTCTATCATTCCTTATAGATAGTCTAAAGGTAACAAGCCCCTTCAGATTATCCTTATGTGGAATGTCTTAGTTTCTCTTTAAATTTTGAAGGATCTTTTTCCAGATATAGAATTCTTAGTTGTCAGAGATTTTTTCATTCAGCATGCTAAATTTATGATCTCATGATCTCCTAGCTCCATGGTTTCTAATAAGAAATGGACTGTTAACCTTACTAAGAACTCTATATGACAAGCTGCATCTATATCTCTTTTTCATATTTAAGACTCTCTTTATCTTTGTCTTTTAATAGTTTGATTATAGCGTGTTTCAGTGTGGATTTCTTTGAGTTTATCCTTCCTAGAGATTGTTGATCTTCTTGGGTGTACAGATTCAACTATGGAAAAATTTCAACAAGTATTTCTGCACATATTCTTTCTCATTTCTTCAGTTTCTCTTCTGGGATACAAATAATGTATATATTAGTTTGTTTGATGCTGGCACATAGGTCCTGTAGGCTCTATTCAATTCCCTTTCTTCTCTTTTATTTTTGCTCCTCAGAATCAATAGCTTTAATTTTTCTATCTTCAGGTTTGCTTATTCTTTCTTTTGACTACTCAAATTTGCACTCGAACCCTCTAGTGAATTTTTTCAGTTGCTTTATTTTCATCTATGCATTTTTAATAATTTATCTTTATTGCTATTGTCATTTTCCATATAAAATTACATACTTTCTTCAGTTATTTGTATATGGTTGATTAAATATTAAAGTATTTGAAATATAGTCCCTGATTTATGATGGTTCCACTTACATTTTTTTTGCTTTATGCTGGTGCAAAAGTAATACACTGTCAACAAAACCATACTTTTTATTTTAATTTTGATCTTTTCCCAGGCTAATGATGTGCAGTACAACACTTTCCCATAATGCTGATTAGCAGCATCTCCTAGTCAGTCACATGATAATAAGGATAAACAATCAATACTATATAGTACACTATGTTTTCATTGTTTTTGGCATGATATTTTCAACTTATGATGGATTTATTAGGACATAACACCATTGGAAGTCAAGGAAGAATTGTATGTAATACATGCTTATAGTAGAAAAATTGTAAAACAGAGAAGCATCTAGAAGAAAATAAATATCTCCAGTGTTTTCCCTTTTTAAAGATAATTTCTTTTATCGTTTTGATTAACTACAACTCATGATATTGCTGTTTCCTTGGAAAGTACGTTTAGACTTACAGAAAATGACTATCACTACCTTTGGAATTAGCTCATATTAGTCCATATATAGTGAGAATGATTACCTACTCTTAAGTCCAATTTGATTCAAATTAGTGGCAGATTCTCCTCAGAGTTGAATTAGCATTCAGGTGGAGATTCACGTTCAGATTAAGTGACCTAAAAGAGGAAACTGTCTAGGTTCTTCTCTCCCATTTCTGTGCTTTGGGTTAGAACAGATCCCCCAAGGACTTAAACATTTATTTAGGTAATCAAAGACTGGACTCTGCTTTTAGGAGCACTATTCAGAAATGATGTGTATAACTGAGAAGACTGCCTTCCTTTCTTTCAGTTCCCACAGTTTTGGAAGACAGTGATTAAAAGAACACGAAAGATCTCGTAAGAAATAAATATGATACTTTTACTTCAATCAACATTCTTAAAAATTTTAAATGCAACACTGGATTCAAGTCAATTTATAGGACTGATGAGAAAATATGAAGCTACATTGTCTAAAAGTAACATAATTTAGAAAAAAACAATTATGCTAAGATAAGAAGTACCTTTATTGTACACCAGAAAAATTTCTACTCCAGTTTCCTTTATAACAAGCAACATATCAGGATTAGATTAAAATATATTTAAGGTCCCTCACTACCCCAACATTTTATAATTATCTGACTTGGTAGTGTTCCAGTTGTCCACCCTTAAACCAGGATCCTCTGTGAGTTCCATGCATATACATTACATGAGTCATACTTCCAAAATTAATTCTAACAGTTTACGTAGATCAATGTTTTTTTAATTTACTAAGTTATTATACATATACCATCTTATTCTACTCTAGTAATGGTATTGTGTAGGTGGATAACAATATCTCTATTTTATACATGAAGAACAGACTCGAAGTGGTTATTAATTCCTTCCCTTTTCTCTAATTAGACTGCACTACCCACCTGAAGAACTATACCCTTCACAAGGAAAACATAGATTAAGATCCAACCTGAGTTCAGAAAATGCTTCTATGAATTTCTACTGCACTTAAAATGTGTTCTACATATTTTACTATGGAAACATTATTTTTTCTTGTCTACCTTGTCCCATTGTGTTGTACAAAGAAACATAAATGTTCACAATTAGGCACACCTTGGCGGACCGGGGGTTAGCTCATTGTGGCATAGTCCACATACATCCCAAGGTCCTCAGTTCAAAACCTCATGCCATTGAGGTAATCAAGATGAACAATTAAATAAAATAGATGATGTGTTTCTTCCTCTTCTTTTTTTTCTGACTGCCTGTCTCTGTTCACCTTCATTCCTGCTTGCATCCTTTGGTTTAAATCCTTACCTTACACATACTAGTTAGACAAAGCTGCCTACATTACCTACATTACCTACATTACAGTACCTCACAAGCACTTTTTTTAATCAAATGGATTAATGTATCAAGATATCTTTCAATGTCTGCCATTAGACTCTAAAATCCATGAGGGCAATATCCATATCTTAAACTCCTGTAGCTTTCTCAACAGAGTTGGGTTCATAGTAAATTTTCCGTGGACAGACATTATTTGAATGCATGATTTCTGTAACTATATGCTTCATTATAATGCATATAGTCTCATCTTTGAAAGTCTTTAAATCTTATACACCCAAATCACTTTTTGTAGATTGGACTAAAACTTTGACATACTAATAAACAATGTAGTGACTTCTGCCTTCACGAACGATTTATATGTCAGAACTGCAGTGTTAAAGTTTAATGCATAGACTCCCAATAAACTACACATTTTATGAAAATATTATGAATAATTTTAGAAACACTATTTGTGTCATTTGTTATTTTGTCATCAATACCAAGTAGACACTCTATTCACAATACAGTTAGGTCAATATAAATACCAAAGCTCTAGTATTTATTTCTTAGAAGGGTGATGGAAAAAGTAAGGGAATAGAAATTAGGGAGCACAGCCATTGCCACAAAAAGACTACACGACCACAGCAAATAATAGATAATCCCTAGATAAATTTATATTTTCTTTTATGTCATCCATTATTTTTGACCTTTCGATTAATTGCCAAGGGTGACATTATATCTATAGCTATATTATATTTAGTCATTTTTATCCAGTAATATAAAAGGGCATTGAAAACACTATTTCTGTAATCTTTCTGATTGGAGTTCTGAAAGATGCATTTATATACTTTCTTTTAAAACTATTTTTAATTTTTGTATTATAAGTATTTCAATTTCATTGTTTTATTCTTTCTTCTGTTTACATTGATATTTGTTTATAGGATATTAACACCTCAATCTGTGTTCATTTCACACCACACCCATCACAAGAGTTCTAGTGCCCTTTATCACCAACTTGTTATTTCCTTTCTTCCCTGTTCCTCTCTCCCCTTCCAAACCGTTATTTTATTTTGTTATTTTTATTCTTTCTATGAGTGAAATAATCCTGTAATTGTGTCTTTTCTGGTTCATTTCACATAGCATAATCAGTTCCAGTTCCATGCAGGTTGTTGCCGAAGGCGTGATTTCATCTTTTTTAAACAAATATATAGATTTTCACAGAATATATATACACACATATGTGTATATATATATATATGCACACACACACACACACACACATATATATATCACAGTTTTTCTATCCTGTCATCTATTGAACAT
Organism: Solenodon paradoxus; assembly: GCA_004363575.1. Taxonomy (NCBI): domain Eukaryota; kingdom Metazoa; phylum Chordata; class Mammalia; order Eulipotyphla; family Solenodontidae; genus Solenodon; species Solenodon paradoxus. The sequence goes on along the minus strand of RJWH01004233.1, from coordinate 66,527 downwards.
TTAGGTTGTTTCCATGTCTTGGCTATTGTGAATTGTGCTGCTGTAAACATAGGGGTGCGTTTTTTTCTGTTATTTTGGTATTTTTTTAGTTTATTCCTCCAACTGGGATTGCTGGATCAAATGATAGTTCCATTTTTATTTTTTGAAGAATATCCATGCTGTTTTCCAAAGAGGTTTTACTAATTTTTGTTCCCAGCAACACTGTAGTTCCTGTTAGGCTGGCTCAGAAAGACGGGACAGCGGGCATGCCCACCTGGGCATACCCGGCGGCCAAGCCCGGGAAAAAGGTGGATGATGTCAGAATAAGGGATGCGACCCCCACACCTGGATTCACGGGGCCAATCCCCAGTCGTGATATGGGAAGCCCGCGAAATTCCTCTGCTTAAAAGAGCCGGTACCCCTTTGTTCTGCGTGTGACTTCCCCAGGCCCGTTTTGCGGACTTGGGAGTTTCGCCCGGGAGCGCAAAGTCCAATAAAGCCCTGACTATTCTGCTTTCTGTCTGATTGAAATTTTCTCCTCGCGGAGCCCAGAAAAACCTTACAGTTCCTTTTCTTCCAAACCCTTTCCGACACTTACTGTTTCTATTCTTTTTGATATAGGGAATTCTCACAGGTCAGGTGTGAGGTTTCTCTGATGGTGAGTGATGTAAAGCATTTTTAATGTGTCTGTACTCCATCTATGTGTCTTCTCTAGAAAGGTATCTATTCAGATCTTCTGCCATTCTATTGAGTGGGTTGTTTGTTTTTTGTTATTGATGTCTATGAGCACTTAATAAGGTGTTTTAGAAATTAAGATTTTCTTTGATGTATGTAGCAGGTGTATCTTTTCATGTTCAGTGGGTTTCCTTTTATTTTAATGGTGGCATCTTTCACAGTACAGGAACTTTTTAGTTTGAAGTAGTCACAATTGTATTGTTTTACTTTAATTTTCTTAGCCAAAGATGTCACTTCCCCAGACATCTTGGAGGTGGATGCCATGGATCACTTTCTCTTTGCTATCCTCTATGTATTTTATGGTTTCATATCTTATATAAAAGTCTTGGATTGATTCTGAATTAATTTTTTGTACGGCATTAATAAGTAATCTAGCTTTATTATTTTGCAGGTGAATGTCCAAATCAGTTTTTTGAAAGTTGTAGGATTCTAGAAATCTGTCATTTTCTTCAAGATTGTTGAATGTGTTGACCTAGAGGTGTTAATATTAATGTTCTATGACCTACTGTATTCTGGAATGTCTATTGTAATACCCTCCTTGGGAGATTTCAATATTTTATGAAATCCATTAACTTGTCTTTATTATTTAAGTCTTTTACTTCTCCATACTATTTGAATGCTAATTTTGCATAGTAGGGTACTATTGGCTGGTAGTTTTTGTCTTTTAGTATTTGAATATGACATTCTAGTCTTTCCTAGCATGTATTTATTGTTTCTGCTGAGAAGTCTGATGATAGCCAAATGGGTGTACATTTGTAAGATTAAGTTTCTTTTTTTTTCACAGTCCATAGATTTTCTTTATAATTGAATGTTTCTAGTTTTGCTATGATGTTTCTTGGTGTAGGTCTTTTCAAATTTAGGTTTCTGGGTGTTTTGTTGGTTTCTCAAACTTCCATGGTTATTATTTTTTGCTACAAGTTTGTGAAATTTTATGCTACTCTTTTAAATAATTTTTCTGCTCCTTTCTCCCTCTGTTCACCCTTGGGGATGTCAATTATTTTTATGTTTGTTGTCTCATGGTATCTAATGTATCTCTCAGGATTTCTTCATTTTTCACAATCTTGTTTTTCTCTCCTCTTCCATGAGACCTGTGTGTTTTTGTCTTTGTTTTCTGAAATCCATTCCTCTGTAACATTAAGCCTGATTATGGAAATTTTCATGTTTGTCTTCAATCCATTAACTGTATTTTTCATGCATAGTATTTCTGTTTGAGCTTTATTTATAGCTTCAATATCTTTGATATTCAAAGTAGTATTTATTATCTATTGTTTCTTTTCTGAAATTGTTATATTTTGGTTAAGAATTTGGATTTCAGTATATCTTGCTTTCTCTGCCCTGTACTTGAGGTTGAGGCTTTATTTTTCTCTTTCTCTCTTGTTTTCTTATTAGTTGATGACAGTTACAGGAAGTTTTGTATTGTGTGGCAGTAGTGGGCTGTGTAATATCCTTGTGCAGGATGCACCACAAAAGTAAGTTAAGTTGTTCAACACAGAAGCAGATAGGTAGAGGCAGTGTTGTTGCTCAGCACAGAGTTATCTGAATATCTATGCTAGCTGAAACTGAGTTCTTGACCAATTGCTTGTGGAATGATATTGGTGGGGCTGCTCATTCCCCTCTGGAAGATACATCCCCACCAAAGTAAAAAGACCCAGAAAAACATACTCTTCTAAATATAGAGATTCCCATCTTTGAGTTATCTGAAACCACCCCACTACCATTTTAAGCTAATGTGTTGCTATTGTGGGGACAGCTCATTTGTGGTGACAGTTATGTGGGAGTTTTAACCATGTTCATTTTCCTGTTTGCGATTCTGCTGTTAAACCAGGGGCAATAAGTTAATCAGTTTTGGAGTCAGACTACATAGGATTTAAAACTTCTCTCTGAAAATTTATTTATTGATTTTAATTAATTAATGCATTATTGATGAATCTTTGATTTACAAAATAATATAAGTTTAGATGTGCAGGTTTACTGGTAATGAAATAGTAGGCTAACACACCATGCCCATCACTAATATTTAATAGTCCTCCACCACTTCCATAGGTCCCCCATTAACCTTTGGTCACAACCCCTACTGTCTTGTCTGTTAACTTCATTTCTGATCTCAATGTCCAAGGGTTAGTTTTGGTTTTGTCTGTTCATCTACTTTATTTCTTTATAGTTCACATAAGTGGGATCAACCAGCATTTGTCTTTCTCCTTCTGACTAATCTTTCTTAGTATAATTCATACTAGCTGCATCCATGTTGTTTGAAATGGAAGGATTTCATACTTATAGGATTGTATAGTGTTCCATTATGTATGTATACCATATCTTATATATCCATTTATTTGTCTATGGGCATGTAGTTTGTTTCCATATGTTGACTTCTGTAAATAAGGCTGCAATAAACATGAGGGCGCATACAACCCTTCAAATAGGTATTTTGTGTAATACCTAGAATTTGAACATTGGGACTTATACAATTTTTATTGTTCATATTTTGAGGAATTTCTATACAGCTTTCCACAAAAGTTGCACCAATTTTCAATCCCATCAGAAATATAAAGGGGTTCACCTTTTTTCTACATTCTTACCAGTACTTGTTTCAAGTCTTTTGGATAATTGTAATTCTCATTGGTGTAAGGTGGTATCTCAATTTTTTTAATTCAAGGTTTCTTGAGGTAATTTTGATTTATTAAATAATATAAATTCACTAGTACATTTTCCTTATTACTCAATTACATGACAACATAATATGTTCACTACCTAGTTAGCAAAAGTTTTTCACTATAGTACCTCACAATCACTTGCTCCCACCCTCCACCCCATTCTCTGCTGGCAATCTCAGTTCTACTGTCAATATGCAAGAGATTTTTAAAAAAATTTAGTTTGTGTCTTTAATTCATTTCCTTATATGCCACATATAAGTGAGATCATCCAGTGCTTGTCATTCTCCTTCTGATTTATTTAATATAGCATAATAGGTTGCAGTAATTTATACTCCCACCACACTGTAGTCGCTTTCCCTTTTCTCTGCATACTTGCCAACATTTGATGTTTCCAAACATTCAAATAATAACCAATCTCACAGGTATAAGGTGATGTCTCATTGTTGTTTTGATTTGCATTTACCCACCTAAAGAAAGTTAGGAATAATATAATGTTATAATCCTGTTGGCCGTATGTATATCTTTGAATAAATGTCTGTCTAATCTGCCCATTTATTGATTGGAATGTTTGATTTTCAGTTGTTGAGATTTATGCCTTCTTATATTTGCATATGACACCCTTGTCAAATATATGAAAGGCAAATACTTTCTCCCAGTCAGTAGTATTTTTTTTGTTTTGGTGATGGTTTCTTTCACTGTTCAGAAGCTTTATAATTTTATGTAGTCACAATGGTTTGTTTATTTTGTTTTTATTCATGCTAGAGTTGAACTTCCAAAGACTTCTCGAAGACTAACGTCATAGATTATTTTGTCTGTTATTTTCTATGTATTTTATGGCTTCCAGTCTGGTATATAAGCCATTAATACATTTTTTAATTATTTTTTTTTGTGTATGGTGTTAAAAAGTGGTCTAGATTTATCTTTTACATGTGGCTGTCCAGTTTTGCTGACATTTATCAAAAATATTTTCCTTTCTCCATAGTATGCTCTTTGATCCTTTGTCATAAATTCATTGAATGAGTCTGTTTTTGTTGATTCAGTTGTTTTCCACTGATCTGAGTCTCTGTTCTTATTCCTATACCATACACTTGTATCACTATCACTTGGTAGTATAGCACAAGACCTGGGAGTGTTATTCTTCTGCTTTTGTTCATTTATCTCATGATGGCTTTGGCTATTCAGGGTCATTTGTTATTTCATATAAGTTTAGAAATGTTTGTTCTGTTTCCTTGATATATGTCAATAAATTTTAATGGGGAATGCATTAAACCTGTACATTGCTTTAATTAAGATACCCCTTTTAACAATATTGGTTTTCCCAACCATAGCATTTTTATCTCTTTAAATTTTTATTTCTTTTAAGAAAACATCATAGTTTTCATTGTACTGTTCTTTGACCTCATTTTTTCACTATATTCCAATGTTCTTCTTGCTTCTATTGTTAATGGAATAATCTTCTTCATTTTAATCTCTTCTGTCGTATTGTTGGCCTATAAATATGCAGCAAATATTTGCACATTGATTTTGTAGACTGCTTCTGTAATGTACTTGATTAAGTCTAGTAGTTTTTGATGGAGTATTTAGGTTTTTTTTACATATATCATATGAAAATAGTGGTAATTTCAATTTCTCCTTGCCAATTTAGATTTCTTTTATATCTTATTCATGCCCAATAGCTTTGGCTAAGAACTCCAGTATGATATTAAAGAGTAGTTGCGAGAGTGGACACCCTTGTCTATTCTTGATCTTAGAGGAAAGGTTTTCAGTTTTTCACTGTTGAGTATGAGGTTGGCTGTTTTTTCATACATGAACTTTGCTATATTGAGATATGTACCTTCTATTCCAATTTTATGTAGATTTATCACAAATTTTTGCTGAATCTCATCAAAACATTTTTCTTCAACTATTGACAGAATTATGCATTTTTCTTGTTTGTGTTGATGTGATTTTCATACATTAAACAATCCTTGCATCTCCAGAATAAATTCCACTTGGTCTTGATGGATGATCCTTTTTATGTATTATTGGATTTGTTTTGCTAATATTTTGTTGAGAATTTTTGAATCTATTTTCATTAGAGAGATTGGTCTGTAATTTTCTTTCTTGGTGACATCTCTGTCATCTTTTGTTATCAATGAATGTTGGTCTTATAGAAAGAGTTTGTAAACATTCTTTGCTCTTCTATTTTTGGAAGAATTTGAAAAGAATAGGTAGTAATTATTTCCTGAAGGTTTGGTAAAATACACAATTAACCCTGTTTGGTCTTGTGCTTTTGTTTTTGAGGAGAGTTGATTCCATCTTCAATTTCCTTGATTATGGTAGTTCTTCTCAGGTTCTCCATTACTTTTTTATTCAGTTTTGGTAGTTAAATGCTTCTAAAAAACTTTCACATCCTTGAGATTGTCCACTGTATTGACATGTATGTGTTCATCATAGTCTCTTAAGATGTTTTGCATACCTGAGCTATCTGTTTTAACTTCTCCACTTTCATTTCTGAATCTAGTTATGAACAGTTTTCTCTCTTTTATGTTAGAGAGTCTAGCCAATGGTTTTTCAACTTTGTTTAGTTTTTCAAATAGCAATCTTTTGATTTCATTAATCTTCTGAACTCTCTTTTAGTATTCTATTTCATTTATTTCTGCTGGAATTTTTGTCATTTAGTTCCATATACTGACTTTCTGTTAGAATCACTCTTTTTTGTTGCCTTAAGATGTAGGGTTAGATTGTTTATTTGTTATTTTTCTTGTTTCTTGAAGTGGACCTGGATTTTGGTAACCTTCCTCTTAGTACTGCTTTTGCTCTATCTCATAAGTTCTGGTAGCTCGTGTCTTCATTTTTGTTTGTTTAAATTTTATTTTGATATCTTCTTTTTGTCCAAGAGTAAATGTGTTGTTTAGCCTCCGTATAATTTGTAATCTTTCAGATTTCTTTCTGTGGTTAATTTCTAGATTAAAGTCATTTATGATCAGAGAAGATGCTTTCTATCTTTGTAAATTTGTTGAGATATGTTTTGTTTCCCAATATATTGTATATCCTGGAGAATGATCCATAGCACTTGAAAAAATATGAATTTTTCAGACTTTGAGAGAAGCATTCATTATATGTCTATTAAACCCATCTGTTCTAACTTTTTTTTTCACTTGTTTCTCTGTCAAGTTTCTACCTGGTTGATATGTCTATTGTTATAAATGGGGATTTGAAGTCTTCTACTATTTGCTATATGTTTTTTGGTGATCCTTCATTTATGTATGTATGTGTATGTATATACATATACATATATATATGTATGTCAAGTCTTCTTGCTGAATTGACCCTTATTCATTATAATTCCCATTCCTATCTTTTGTTATCTTAGTCGAAAGTTTATTTTGTCCGCTATAAGTATGGATGTCCTGGTTTATTTTTGGTTTCTTTTTGTCTGTTGGATAGTCTTCAGTTATTGACTTTGAGTCTATATTTACATTTTGAAAGAAAATTACACTTAGGCTAATTATTGATATGTAGCTCTTTATTGTTATCCGTATGTAATTTCAGACAATAGAATCTCCAGGGCTTTTCCCCAATATTGTTGAAAGCAGTAACATTGTTACTGGTTTCTATTTTTGTTTTCTTCTTGATTTTCCCCTGGAGATAGGTTTTGAGGTTATACTGGGGTTTGCATTTTTTCCATGCTTCTCTTTTTGCTTGAAAGAATTTTTTTGATCTCATTAAAACTTCCACATTTTAAATCTCCTCCTCCTCACTTTTTATATTTTGATGTCTTGCTGCTTTTAAGAGGTCTTATTTTATAGGATTACTTTCAGTACTTTTTGTAAAGTTGGTTTCATAGTGATGCATTCCTTTAACTTTTGTTTGTCTGAATTATCTTCATCATTCCTTCAGTTAATCTAGTATGGTAGAGCAGCCATGGATGGAGGTCCTATTCTTTCAGCACTTTGAATATACCTTGCCATCCCTTCTGGCTTACAGTTTCCACTGAAAAATCCATTGAAAGTCTTATGGCTTATCCTTTATATGTAACTTATTTTTTCTCTATTTGCTTGAAGATTCTGTCTTTATTTTGTATTTTTGATATTTTAAAATGTATCTTGATGTAGTTCTGTTTGGGTTTATTTTGTATGAAACTCATTTGGGTTCCTGGGTCTGTAGTTCTGCTTAATTTCTCAGGTTATGGAAATTCTCAGTCATTATTTCTTTAAATACAGCCTCTGCCACTTCCTCTCTGTCTTCTCCCTATGCTGTGAATGTTGTTCTCTTCATGTCATCCCATAGGTCTGACGTGATATTTTGATTTCTTTTAATTCTTTTTTTTTCTTTTTGCTGCTCTGCTTAAGTGTATTTCTCTGACATTTCTTCTAGGCCCTGATTCTATTGACTTCTTTCAGCCCGCTGTTGATCACCTCTGTTGTGATCTTTAGTTCAGCTATTGTGTTATTTATCTCCATGAATTCTATTTTCAGCTGGCTCATATTTTCTGTATCTTTTTTATAGTTCTTTCTCTTTGATATAATTCTTTCTTTCTTCATTGTTTTCTTGATTTCAGTTAGTAACATTATCACTGTTGTTTTAAAGTTTTCATTGGATAGTGTTCTTAAGTCTGTTGCCCTCAGATTTCCTCCTGTGGTTTTGATTATATACATTATTTCACATCTATTTCTCTGCCCCTTCAATTTATTTCTATGGGTTAGCCTTCTCTGATGTAGAAGACTTGTGTTAGGATGCTGAAATGCACAGAATTGCCCTGGATCTTAATCTTTAACACTGGGCTTCCTTTAGTTGTATGATCTCAGCACTCATCAGGTTTGTGGAAGCTCTTATGTGAGCTCTGTGTTGAGGCCTGAGAGTCAAGCCTAAAGGGATGGAGTTAGCATAGGGAATGTAGAGGTTTCCTCCAAAGTCACAGTCATGGAGAATTATGTCCAGAGAAAGAGACCCAAGAGTTGTGGTCCTGGCAAACAGACTGCAGTCCCAGCACAGCCCACAAAATGGAGATACCTAGGAGCTGTAGTTAATGGAGTACCCTCCTTTCTGCAAGTCCTTCAGTCCTCCAGAGAAGTTGCCATGTAAGCAGGGGGTGGCAAATATGCTCTGTGGTCTGGGATTGGAATATCAGGAGGTACAAGCAGATAGGGAGGTATTTTGGTGTAGGTGTGAGCTGCCATTTTTTTTTATTTAGACCTTTTAATTGTTTCCCAGTGAGAGGGGTAGAAGGAATGCTCCTTTCCATGAAATAGTCTGCTCTCTGTTTGGATGTTCTTTGGCCTGGGTATTTCACACTGGCTACCCACAGTGGACATGCAGTGGAAAATGTTGAGAGTTCTGTACCTTGGGAAGGCAGCAGTAAGGATTGACTGCTCTGCATCAGCACTAATGTGGAGAGAGTGGGTGCTCTGTCCTGGGACATTTCCCCTAATGGTGACCTCCCATGCCATTTCCTGTGTGAGTGGAATCTCCATTTGCTGGACCACTAGTCTTACATCCACTCTGTTCCACGGCCCCTAGATTAGTGACTGAAAGCCAGTTAGGGAGTTCTTATTGCTAGAGTAAGTCCTTTAACTCTATGGGCATGTCAATATTGCCAGATTCTCCTCACTACCCCAGTATTTCAGAATAGAATTATGCAGCAACAATACAAATTGATCTCTCCTACCTTTTATAGAGTTGTATTTCTCCTCTCTCTGTGGAACTGCTGGTCTTGTTACTTTGATTTGGTAGCTGAATAAATTTTTTTCAGTTGTGTTATGGGAAAGAGAGAGCCTGAATTCTTCACACCCTTCCATCTTGGGACCAGAACAAAATGGCCATTTTAACAATGCTAATCCTTCCCAACAATGATAATGGAATATATTTCCATCTCTTTGTGTCTTATTGTAACTATTTTCTCTTTAAATATTTATTAAGGTAACAAATTTCTAAAGTAATATCAGCCCATACGTACAGGATAGCAATTCATCACAGGTATGAGAACATGCTATATCCACAACTCAATTACCAAAATTACTCTGCCACTTTCCATTGGATCACTCCCTGTCACCCGTTGACCTCACTCCATAACCACTTTGCCACAGGAAGCTTCAGTTATATTTTCAATATCCAAGTTTGTTTCTGTCTATTCCTTTGCTTTGTTTCTTTATGTTGCACATATGAGATCACCTGAATTTGTCCCTTTCTTGAATTATCTCATTTAACATAATTCCCTTTAGTTCCATTCATATTGCTGCACATGACATAATTTATTTATATATATACCACATCTTCTTTATCAATTAATCTAAAAATAGGCATTTAGTTAGTTCCCAATTCTTGCTATTGTAAATATTGTTGTAAGAAACATGGGGGTGCATGTATGTCTATGAATTAGTGCTTTTGTATTTTTTGCATAACTAACTGAAGTGGGAAGATGATATATTATGTAATTTCCATTCTCAAATATTGGAGGAATCTCCATACTACATTTCATAAAAGTTTGCACCAATTTACACTTCTAGACACATTGCAAAAGGTTTGCTTTTTCTCCACGTGCTCACTGGCATTTGTCTTCGATCATTTGGATAACAGCAGTTTTCACAGATGTGAGGTGACATTTTATTTCTATTTGCATTTACCTAATGGCAAGTAGGAGGAACATCTTTTCATGTGCCTGTTGGTTAACTGTATGTATTCTTTGGAGAGATATATACTTAATTCTTCTGCCCATTTTTGATTGGGTTCTTTCCTATGGTTAAATTTTATGAATTATGTATATACTGTGGATATTAAGCCCTTTCAGACATTTGGTACACAAATCTCTTCTCCCAGTTAATAGACTGTCTTTTACTTTGGGTGAATTTTTTTGCTATGCAGAAGCTTTTAAGATTGATGTACTCCCATTTATTTGTGGTTTTTTTTTTGTTGTTTCCCTTGATGCTGGATTTGTGTCTCCACATACATTTCTAATGCAGATATCATGGAGCCTATTGCCCACATTTTCTTCTTAGTATTTTATGTCTATTGCACTTGCATCCAAGTCCCTAATCCATCTTGAATTAATTTTGTGAATATTGTTAGATACTGGTCTAGAGTCATTCATTTGTTAATAAGACTTTACTTTCTCCATCATTATGTGCTTGGCTCCTTTGTCATAATTAACTATTCATATATGTGTGATTGTATTTCTGGTGATTTGGTTTATTTCCCTAATCTGTGTCTCTGTTTTTGTTCCATATCATACAATTTTCTTTTAAAAGAAAAGGTGCAGGCAGGAATGAAGGCAGGCAGGTAGAGAGAGAAGGAAATGTCTTTATTATTTAGATTTTTTACTTAGCTTTTCACAATGGTTGTTTCTGCCCAGACCTAGGGCTTGAGTCCAGGGGTATGTGGCTTGCTGCTTTGGAGGTGATTAAACTAATCGCTACTCCACCTAGGTGTACCATATCATACAGTTTTGATCACCGTCACACTGTGGTATAGCTCAAGGTCTGGAAATGTGATACCTATACTTTTCTGTGTGTTTATTTTAATTGTGATTGAGCTATTCAGAGCTTTTTGTAATCCATAAAAATTTTAATTTTTTGTGGTCTAGTTCCTTGAAAAATATCAGCAGAATTTTTTATATACTTCCTTTATTTTTTAATGTATTTCATCACATTTTGTATACATTTTTGGATCCACTTTTTTGCAGTTGATTATACTTGTAACTTTGATGTGTTAATACGTCAGACATTGCTAATTTTCAAAAGTACACATTTCTTTTAGTCCTGAAAAAAAAACACTATTTTAAGGAGGCTGGAATTGATGCTCAAAAAAGAGTTTGTTTTAGATATTTGTTTTCAGTCTGTGACTCATTTTTTAAAATGTGCATCTAAATGACTCTTATGGGCTGAAATGTGTCTTCAATCACCAGCACCTTCCAAAATTCATGTTGAAGTTCTAACACCCCAGTTCCTCAGAATGTGACTAACTTTGGAGATAGTGTCTTCAAATAAGTATTTAAGGGTAATTGGAGTTATTGCTATGGGTCTTAATTCAACATAACTAGTGCTCTGGACAATCACAGAGGAATAATTATGTGAAGACATGGAGATAATATGGACAAAGAGATGTCAGTGGAATTTTGATGGGAATTGCATTAAATCTGCATATTGCTGTAGGTAAGAATGGCCATTTTAACAGTGTCAAACTTTTCCAATCATGAGCACAGAATACCTTTCCATCACATTGTATCTTCCTCTATTTCTTTTAACAAAGTTGTATACTTTTTCTCTGTAGAGGTCTTTCACCTCTTTTATTAGGTGTATTCCAAGATGTTTTTTGGCATTTAATTTTGTTTCTATCTTAAATAGACGTTTTCTTGATTTTATTTTCTTCTATTATATTATTTGCGTATAAAATGCAACAGCTCTTTACATATCAGTTTTGTAGTCTGCCACTTAACTGTATTATTAATTTCATAGCTTTTTGATAAGTGCTTAGGGTATTCCATCTATCACGTCTCTGCAAATAGTGAGTTTTACTTTTTTCATTTTAGTTTACCTTTATTTCTTCTTCTTGCCTAATTTATCTGGCTAGGATCTTCAGCATAGTGTTAAATAGCAGTGGTGAGTTTTGACAGCTTTGCCTCATTCCTGATTTTAAAGGAAATTCGTTTAGTTTTTCCACCATTGAGTATGATCCTGGCTCCATATATAGATATCTATAGATATCTATAGATATATCTATAGATATATAGATATATATAGATATATCTATAGATATATAATCTATATCTTATATAGCTTTATTGCCAATTTTATGTAGTCTGTCATAAATGGATGCTGAATCTTGTCAAAAGTTTCTCTGCATCTGTTGACAAACTAATATGACTTTTTTCTCTTATTTTTGCTGATTTTTGGTATGTTACATAAATAGATTTATACATATTGAATCACCCTTCATGTTGAAGTTTTCAGTTCAACAAATGAACATTCTACAGTCAAGTCTGTGCACACATCATATATTAGCTTGCCATTCTCTTTTTGCCATTTTCTTTTTGTTCCCCATAATCCTATTGTTCTCCAGATAAAAGCCCCCCTATTTTCCACATCAAATGTTATGCACTTGAGGGTCACTTCTCAGGTGGAGGGCCACCTTTTGTGGGGAGAGGCCCTTCTTCACTGGAAGGAAAGTCAGTATCACTGATTCCTCCCTATTGACTCTAGATTCTTGGTACCACAGGGTATTCATACCAAGACTGATCCACTTCCATTGTTTATCAAGACATGTGTCCCTTTTTGTGGAGATTTTGGTCAACATTCTTTGTAAAAGGCTGTAATTAATTATTAAACTGATTTACTTTGTTATGTTTGTGGGGAGGAAGTGAACTGAAGATCTTAACAGTCATCATTTTGGAATGATCTTTCAAGTCTCAGCTTTGTGCAGGATAAATGGTGAAATGCCATTATTTTGGGACTCAAATGAGATGTCAGATTTTGAAATATTTTGAAAATGTAGATTTTGTTATTTTTCAATAAAACATTAATGTAAATGAATGCTTATTACAACACAACACAAATCATCTGTTTTTTTCTTTTTGAGACTTAAATGGCATTCTATAATTTATATAATTTAATTTTCATAATTAAATATAGTACTACAGAACATTGATTCTGGAATAGACCTTAGAGGTAATCTAGTCAATCACACATAATTGTATAAAGGTGATTCTTGAAGCCAAGTATGAAAAAGGACTTGCCTTAAATTGTACAATTAGCAGCAAAATCTGGATGGAACGCTCATCTCCTTACTTCTCTAGCCCAGTGCCTCTTCTATCTACCACTTTGTCTCATCCCAAAGGTCTTTTTGTGCTTTGCTACAAAACCACTGTTCATCCTCAACTTTATGCTCATTTTCCTGAACCAAGATATTGATATGCATTTTAAGCAGGTTTCTATTTGAGGAGAGATTATTTTACACTAAAATAATTACCGGAGTCAGTTATTCATGCAATTCTATCTTCTTGTAATATCTTTGTATTACTTCTTGTTTGATAGGTAAGAGAGTTCGGAAATGTTGCCCAATGGTGGGCATTTTACTTTTTCTCAGGGATTTGCAGTTCTTTTTCTTGCTGGGAGTCATAAATAGAAAATGCTACTAACTATCAGAGTGGTCATTGCTACTTTAATTTTAATTTAATTTGATTCCCTTTGTACGTATATTTTGATGAAATCTTATTATTCACAAAGTACATTCACATTTATAATCTTAAATTATTCTCACAACGAATATATGAGTATGGATTATTATCCCCAGATTACAGAGGAGAAAACTTAGATTCAGAGAGATTAAATGAATTGCTCAAATTTACATATTAGGTACATATGAGGCAGAGATATTTTTCAGTTCACTTTCTCTGACTTCAAATCAAGGTAACTGGGATTATATCACAGTTGGTTATAATTTTGGCATACCTAATGAAATTCTGAAAAATATTGAAGATGTAATTAAAATTTAAGAAACATCATGGAGGAGAAGTTCTAAAGGCTGCAACCTAATAAAAATAGACTAATAACTCCACCTTTCCTGGAAACCACTTAAACATTTTTTAATTATAAAAATCAAGGAGGCTTCATGAAATATCCAGTAGTATGTGACACAAGTCTACTCATTTCTGATGAATTTTAACATTGCTGATTCCGTTAAATGAATCAAGCTTTCAAAATATGTGAAATAATTTATACATTTACAAAGAATATGCCCAATGGGAAATTTTGTTTCCATTTATATAGCACATAAGGAAATGCAGAATAAAACAAGAAAATATTCAGAACCACAGCAGTTTTTATTATTGAGAATTGTTTCATTCTCTAGTACTTACTTTTCTTCAGTTGCATACATTAGGGTTGCTGAAGCATTTTAATCATATAATATGTGAAAAATTGTCCTCATAAAACTAAGATAATGGTGTACCCTAGTGGCCTTGGGGACAGTCCCATGTAGACCTCAATGTCTTGGGTTCAAGACCCAGGGTGGAGGGGAGGAATCAATGTGAACCACTTAAGTAAAAATAAATGAAATGCTTCTGTCTCCCACTAAAAAAACTAAAATGAAGTAAAGGGTACAATTTCCATAAGAAAACCATGACATTATAATAGTCATAATTTCAGATATTTAGTCTTCTCCAAGTATAGTGTTAGAAATGAGAGAAATTTGAATCTAAAATAGTCCCTTAATTTAATTATATGACCTTAGGCAAGTCAAGTAACCTGCTCTATACTGTTTTCTATGTGCAACGTGAATATGGTAATATTACCTACACCAAAGGATTGTTATGATGATTTAAAGTTATAACACATATTGTTAAACATATAAAACTATTGGTACTTTAACAGTAAAGCTCAATAAATGAGAGTTCCTTTTCTATCACCTCTTCTACACAGATTCCCTATACAAAAGCCTGCATTTTTGGAAAGTAAGATGATAATCATAACAGTCATTCTCTTCTGATTTTCACTACTACATTGATGGATCCACTTTTCTGAAAGAAACCAACTTATACAGTGTCACCTTTTATATTATACAAATCATGATAATCTCTCTAGTCTTCCCTTTCTACACACGCACACACATAAACATGAACATACACATACCTCAACAAAATAACCACCAAATTACCCACCTTTCAAACATCTCAGATTTGTCCAGTGTCTGACACAGATCCTCAGCAAGCTCAGTTCTTCTTCAGAGGACTAGTTCACATTTACATTTCTTACTTATGTGGCTTATACATTGTATCATGACTTTTATCCCAAGTTGTCTAGGCAGAAATGCCAGAAAGTGTCCAAAGCCTTGGAAAAAAAAACATTCCAATAGAGTTGTGTGAGCAGAGCTCAAATAATTCTCTGAAACATTTTATCCATTCAAAATTCAGTACTGTAGTCAGGGCAAAAAGAAATATAGGTCTCAAATGGTTGAGTTTATGGTCCGTTTCAAATATTATGTTAATTGGAGATGTCTTTTAGTTTCATGTGTGTATGTTTTCATGTATATATATATCTATCTATATCTATAGTATCTGTATCATCTATGTCTATCTAGACAGACATTCACATTCAGAATCTTCCACAGGTCAAAGGGAAGTTATCTTGTGATTGTGAATAAGACTAAGACAAAAAACAACAATAGCTAAATTAAATGGACACGCATTTTAAAAAGAGAAAAACACATTTGAACAGTTTGTTTAAGAACTACTTTATCTAGATTCTTAACTTAATAACAGGCCATAACATCTGATAAATAAAAGTTGCATGTTGCTTCTTGATGCCAGATGCAATTCTTTGCAACTTAGATATTAAAAATAAGACTTTGGGAGCATTCTGATAGTTTAGCACTATAATAGGATAACATGTTTATAGTTAAAATGTTTTGGAAAATATATTTACTATATAAAAAGGACATTTTAATTACTGATACTGTATAGGTAAAACAAATCAGTTAATATCAAGAAAGGAGGACATGGTTATATTTAACCTGAACACTCATTAGAGAATATATTCT
Source organism: Solenodon paradoxus (assembly GCA_004363575.1). Taxonomy (NCBI): domain Eukaryota; kingdom Metazoa; phylum Chordata; class Mammalia; order Eulipotyphla; family Solenodontidae; genus Solenodon; species Solenodon paradoxus. The sequence goes on along the minus strand of RJWH01004233.1, from coordinate 50,652 downwards.
GCAGTTCACTTAGACATATATGAATTATGAGAGAATGTCATATAGTCATTTCTTCTTTGAAATGTGAAACATGTTTAAAACTAAGATGTTATTCTAGAGATAATACAATGTATACATATTACATGTATATACATTTGTATATATAAAAATCAGGATCTTAGAGTAATTGTCTAATCTGGCATCTGTGTGGAAATATATTCCCATGAGGCACTGGCATCTGAGATGGCCATACCTGAATACATGTTGTTAGTTTTAGCTCCTTGTTGCCACAGATAACATGATGAAAGGGTCAACCTTTTCTGTTCACATTTTTAAGTTCCCTTCTTTTCCTGCAGTTTCAGTGATTTATAGATGGAATAGTATTACATCTGGAGAAGCAAACAATAAAAGGCTATGATGCCACTGTAATCTAGAAGGACACTAAGGTGATTCTTAGCTTTCATTCTGCTATATTGAACTTCTTGAGGACAGGGTGACTCATTATCCTTTAGTGCCTTGTGCTAAAGCTCACATGTATTAGAAGCTATATAACTAAGATCCTCAAGGAAATAAATATTCCTTGACATTTCAAGTTTTTATTTTTGTCTTCATCATTGAATAGCAGCAGTTTTCTTGAGTCAACTTTCATCTTCGAGGAAAGTAAAATAAGAAGTATGTTTGGGGCATCAGATAAAATTATTCACATGACAGTGGAAATGTGAATGTGTTTCTCAGAACAGCTGTTACTCACCTACCTTCCTGGGTTCCCAAGATGAAGGAGATAGGTGGTCATTATTACTTTGTCCAGGTGTCACCTATGAAACTCATGATTCTTATCAGTAGCATCTTGCAACTTGGGTACTTAAGGAACTTTCTTATAGCAGGACAAGAAAAACTCAACTGATAACCATATGTTCTCTCAGAGCAAAATCTTGCTAGAATACAGAAGGTAATGCAGTAAGTTAAGAAACAGTTTCAGTCTTCGTCAGCTTTTCAGAAATCTAATCTTCACATTGGTCTGATGAGAGAGAGAGATAGAGAAAGATTAAAATAAACACCAAATAACAAATATGTACACCATACACAACATTTTCCCAGGAATGTTCTAAACTTTCTGAGCAAGTTAAAGGGTAGGTTTAAAGCTATCAGGACACGACCATCACAAGGAAGAAACAAGTCTATATTAGAAGTCAATAAAAAAAAAAAACTTGTTTCTTATTATAAACTTGGAAAAAAGAATCATCCCCTTGATACACATGATAAAAATTTTCCACATGGGAAAAATGCTTCTCTTCATACAAATTATAGTGTACCAAACAATTCCATGGTTTCTCCCTTTGAGTTTTAGAAACAACATATGAAATAAAAAGGTAAATTTTATTTCCCCCATTACTTGAATGAGTTAGTTGAGGCCCTGGATTTTATATGACTTATCCATATCATGAAATTCCACAAAGTGGTTCTAGAACTGGAACACAGGTCTTCTAGTACATTCTAGTACATTTCTCTCATTCTTTTTAAAGACTGCATAAACTACAATTTTGTTCATTCATGTGTTGATAATCACTGTGCTATTTATTTATTATTATTATTTCCATTTTAAATAAAGCTGCTATGAAAATTTGTGTATAAATATTTGCAGAATTTATTATTTAATCTCTCTTGGTTAAATAACTATAAGTAGAATAACTGGTTTATATGGGAGTTCTATGTTCAATTAAGAAAAGGAGTAGACCCTCAGGCCCGAGGACCTAAAAGAATTCCAAACAAACTCAAACAGATCTAACCGAGAAATATCATCATTAAATGAAAAAAATAAGATAAAGATATAATTTTAAAAGCAGTAATAGAAAAACAAGGTACCTACAAAGCAAACCCAATAAGACTGTCAGTGAATTTCTCAGCTGAAATTTTATGGACCAGAAGTAAATGACATGATGTTTTCCAAGTTCTAAAAGAAGGAATTTCCAACCAATACTATAGCCTGCTAGATTATAACTTAGAATTCAAGGAATGATAAATTTTTTTTCAGATAGGCAAAACTTGAATGAATTCATCAACACAAAAACAGTTTTACAAAAAAGATAACAAAAGAAGTCCTATAAAATGCAAAGGAACCCCATATAAAAGTAGCAAGAATATAAAAATATAAAAAAGTAAGTAGGAGGAAAGTAAAAAATGTGGGTGGTTTTAATGAGCTAAAGACTAACTTGTTTTCAAGTGAAAATAAATATAAGCATAGAAAATTTCATGTAAACCCCAGTGTAAACTCAAAACATATCGCAAGGGAAAAAAAAAAAAAAAGAAAACAAAAAGGGAAACCCAGCACATCATAACTACTTTCAAATCACCTAAGAAGAGAAAAACAATAATAAAGGCACTGTCTACAACAACACAGAGAAAACAATGAACAAAATGGCAATAAACGACTACATATCAATAATCAAAATAAATGTTAATGGAATGAATTCACCAATTAAAAGGCACAGAGTGACTGAATGGATTGAAAAACATAACCCAACTTTCTGCTTCATTAGGAAACTCAACTTCTTTCAGAAGACAAATAGGCTCAAAGTCAAATTGGAAAGGGGTCCTACAGTCAATGGCAACCAAAAAAAGCAGGGAGAGCCAGACTGTTATATAAAATAGACTTCCACCAAAAAGAGGACAACAAAAGATGGGCGGATTTTATGTAATGATTAAGGGGTCAATTCAACAAAAAGATATAATTCTTATTAGTATATATGCATCAAATGAAGGAGCAACAAAATGTATAAAACAATACATTAATTAATAGAACTAAGGAGAGGTATCAACAGCAATACAATAATACCGGGAAACTTCAACACCCTACATACAACAATGGACAGATAAATCAAGCAGAAAATCAGCAGGGAAACAACAATTTAAAATGACAAATTTAAACAGATTGATTTGATACACATATATTGAACATTTTATCTAGTGGCTGCAGAATTCATATTCTTAAGTGCCCAGGAAACATTCTCGAAGAAAGATCACATGTTAGAAAATGAAACATATCTCAACAAATTTACAGTTTGAAATCATACCAAGTATCTTCTCTGATCGCAATGGCTTAAAATGAAAAATCAACTACAAAAAAAGCTGAAAGATTCTAGAATATTCAGACATTAAAAACATGCTTCTGAATGGTTCTTGGGTAAAGAGGTAAAAAAGGAGAATTTAAAAATTATTTGAAGACACAAGATGCTAGAACTTATTGGATGCAGCAAAAATAATACTAAGAGAAAAGTTTATTGCAATTCAGGCCTACCACAAGAAACAAGAAAAATCACCAACAATCTAAGCCAACATCTAAAGTAACTAGAAAAAGAACAATTTAATCTGAAAGTCAAAAGGAAAGAAATAATAAAAACTGAGCAGAAATGAATGAAATAGAAATCAAGAAGATAATCCGAAGATACGGAAACCAAAAGCTGGGTTTTTGAAAAAATAGAAAGCCCTCATAACCAGAATCAGAAATGAATGGATGAACTTATAACAGTATCACATAAATACAAAAATTCATAACAGGGTGCGATGAATAGCTTTATGTTAATAAATTGGACAACCAAAAGGACATGGATAGATTTTTGGAAACATAAATTTACCAAGACTGTATCAGGAAGAAAAAGAAAATCTGGACAGATTATTACAAGCAAGGACATTGAAGAAGTGATCAAAACACTCCCCCAAAATAAAAGTCCAGGATCAGAATGCTTTATTAGTGAATTTTACCAAATCTTCAGAGAATTAATAACTGTTCTTCTCAAACCCTTCAGAATATTGAAGAACAGGGAGTGCTCCAAATAGCTTATATGAAGTCAACATTACACTGATACCAAAAACTGACAAAGGGGCCACCAAGAAAGAAAATTATAGATTCATATCTATAATGAACATAGAGGCAAATATTCTCAAAAAGTATTAACAAACCAAATCCAAAAATGCACCAATAGAATAATCCATCATAATTAAGCAGAATTTGTACTGAGGATGCTCAATATATGAAAACCTATTAAGGTAATAGAGGACATCAATAAGAGCAAGAAAAATTTTATGATCACATCAATAGGTGCAGAGAAAGCTTTTGACAAGATTCCACACCCATCTATAATAAAAACTTCATTAAATGGGAATAGAAGGTACATATATCAGCATAGTAAAGGTCATATATGATAAATCCACAGCCAATATCATACACAATGGTGAAAAATAAATGTTTCATCTAAGATCAGTAGCAAGACAAGGTTGCCCACTCTCACCACTGCTATTTAACATCATACTAAATGTCTTATCAAGGGCAATCGGACAATATGAAATAATGAATTAAATCCAAATTTGAAAGGAAGAAGTAAAACTATCAGTATTTTCTGATTACATGATAATACATGTAGAAAACCTTAAAAACTCCATTATCAACTATTAGCATTAATCAATGAGTACAGTATAGTGGTAGGCTAAATAATTAACTCACAAAAATCCATTGCATTTCTATTTGTAAGTAACACAATAGAAGAGAATGAAATCAAGAAAACTACCCCTTTATAATAGAAGCAAGAACAATCAAACACTATGGAATAAGTTAACAGAGGATTAAAGCATTGCACAGTGAATATTATATGTCTTTCTTAAAAAAATAGAGCGAGATACTAAAAGTTGGAAAGACATCTTGTGCTCCTGGCTGGGAAGAATTAATATTGTTAAAATGGTCATCACATCTAAAGCAATATAAAGATTTATTGCAATTGCCATCAAAATCCCATGGTTATTTCAAGGAAATGGAAAAAAATAAACTTGTATTGAATAGCAAAAGATGATTAACAACCAAAGCAATCATGAGAAAAAGAAGAAAAATGGAGGTATCACTCTCTGAGACATTGAACTATATACTACAAGGTGATAGGGATCAAAATGGCATGGTATTGAAATAATAGATACACGGATCAGTGAAACAGAATGGAATATCAAGAAATTGACTCACTCATATATGGTCAATTAATTTATGACAATGGAACCAAAAGCATACTATGAAGAAAGGAGTTTTTTCAATATATGGTGTTGGGAAAACAGGACAGCCACATGTAAAATAATTACGCTAGACCACTCAACAGCACACAAATTAATCCAGAATGCGTGAGAGACTTGGATGTAAGACCAGAAAACATAAAAACTTGGAAAACTTTCCATGACATAAGTTTTAGAGAGGATTTTGGGGAAAACGACTCAGGCAGTAAGGGAAAGAAAAATAAAAATAAACAAATGGGAAAAATATCAAACTAAAAAGCTTATGTAAAGCAAAAGAAAGCATCACCAAACAAAAAGACATTCTACTGACAGCAAGAAGCATGGGTGGAAGTATCGCATAGACATTTTTTCTGCAGAAGATATAAAGATGGCCAACAGGAATATGAAAAGATGCTCTTCCTCACTTATTGTTAGGAAAATGCAAATCAAAGCAACAATGAGATATCAAAATTTGTCTATAATTTATTATTTGTATGTTCTCTTCCTCTGTTTTATGTTCCCTATACTCCAGATTCCTAGTTTCCTTCAGATTTTAAACAGTAAAAACTAAAAAGTATTTTATTTTAATTTATCTATTAGAATTTTCACTGTATCTCTTTATATTATTTTAATGGTTAATCTAAGGGTACATACTTAACTCATCATACTTATAGTTATCATTTTACCACTCCATGTAAAATATAAAAGCCTTATAACCGTGCCAGTCGTTTTATTCCCCTTTAAGGTTGTCATATATATAATGACTATATACATTTAAATCCCTTCCAACTATATCTATAGACATTTTTAAACATTGTCAGAGCATTATTTTTAAATTTATCAGCCCTATTCCCGAATACATGCCCATGGGTTTTATAGCCTATGTCTTAGCCACCTGAATGATGGAGAGTTGTGCCAAAATTACATCTTTTGAATTAAATTTTATGCATATTTTAAAGATTTTAACTGTTCCTTTCAGCAGTTATGTTGGTAAAAAAATGTTTCCTTCATCTGAGAACACATTTATTTCAGTTTAAAACTTGAAGAATATTCTCTTGACACAGAATTCTATATGGACAGTTAATTTAGTATAGCACTTTATTGACTTTTCTAAAGAACCAGTTGTTGGTTTCATTGAATTCTCTATAAATTTCCTGTTTTAGTTGCATTGATTTATGCTCCAATTATTAATTTTCTTCTTCTTACATTAGAATTAACTTGCTCTTCATTTTTAGTTCCCTAACAAAGATTTTAATTTTTTTAAATTTTCTAACATATACATTCAATGTTATAAATATCATCAAAGTAATTATCCTTACTTTTGATTTTTTCAATTCTATTTAGTTCAAAACATTTCTTGAGATTTCTTATTTCATTCATGTTATTTAGAAGTGTGTTACTTTATCTCCATGTATTTGGAATTTTAGTTATCCTTTGTTCTTGATTTCTAGTTTAATTCCACTGGTCTGAGAGTAGAAAATGTGACATTTCTATTTCACACCACAACCACCACTAGACTTCTAGTGTCCTTTACTTCCGCTTGGTTGCCTCCTTCCTCACCTCCCCCACATCATCCTGGTAGCCACAGTCTTGTGTCTTGTGAATTTTGTTGATATTTGTCTTTTCATTTGTGTTGTTTCTATATATTCCGCATGTAAGTGAAACCATCCTAGTTTGGTTTCTTTATATCACACTTACGAATGAATGTTATTTTCTCTCAGGATAATTTTTTTTTTTTACCATTCAAGGTCTTTTGTAGTTCCAAATATTTTTCATTATAATGTGTCTATTTTCTATTTTTGTGAAAAAAGTTATAATTTTCATGGGGATTGTATTTAATCTGTATTTTGTTTAAGCTAATATAGTAATTTTCAAAAACTAATATTATTGAAGGAACATTGAACAATTACATTATATAGGTGTAAGGTATGCATCATTATAAATCAACACCTATATATAATACATTAAGTTTACCACCAACTGTCCAGTTTTTCTTTTAACATATAATTGAACCTCTTTACAAAATTTTTCTACCCCCTCACTCTTCCTTTCTTGTAACCATTGCCTTTTAAAGATTGAAAGTATATTTTTATTTCATTTAATTCATTTATTTTGCTTGATTTCCCTATATACCACATATGAATGAAATCATATGATATCTCTTTCTCCTTCTGGCTTATCTCACTAATAATAATTTTTTCTTGTCCTAAGTTTTTGAAGATGTCAGGATTGCATCCTTGTTTTAATAATAGTGTACTATTTCACTGTGTATGTATACTATATCTTCTTTATCATTCATCTGTCATGGGCACTTAGCATTTTTTCCAACTCCTGGCTGCTGTAAATAATGCTGCATTGAATATAGGTTACACATATCTCTTTTGAGTAGTATTCTGTTCTAGGGTAAACTTCCAGAAGTGAGATAATTGAATATATAAAATTTCAAATCTCAATTTTTGAGATCTCCATAATGCTTTCAATAATAGATGCACCAAGTTCCACTCACACAAATACATGTAACAACAAATTTATGTGTAAGAATTTTCTCTCTTCCACATCATTGTCAATACTTGTAGTTCCCAGTCTTTGGGGTAATAGCCATTCTCACAGGTATGAGGTGAAAACAGCTCATTGTTGTTTTGATTTTCATTTCCCTAATAGCAAGAGAGGTAAAATATATTTTCATATACCTGCTGGCCATTTAAATGTTTTCTTTAGTGAAGGTTATATTCAGATCTTCTGTCTAATTTTTAATTGAATTTATTATTTTCTGTTGTTGAGTTTTATGAGTTCTTTTTATTTTTAGATATATTAACCTATTATAGGGTGCATGATTTGCAAATATCTTCTTCTATTAAGTGAGATGCCTTTTCATTTTGATGAAAAATTATTTTGCTTTGCAGTAGATTTTTAGTTTTATATCACATTTGTTTATTTCTACTTTGTTTCCCTTAATATTGAACTTTAGCTCCCAAAGACATCTTTATACAATGTCAAGGGATGTTTTTTTCTGTTTTCTTCTATCACTTTATGCTTTCAGCTCTCAAGTTTTTAATGCAGTCTGAATTAAATATTGTATATGGTGCTAGGTATTTATCTAGTTTCAACATTTAGTGTGTGGATTTCCAGTTTTCATAACATGTATTGGAGAAAATATTCTTGTCACATTGTTTACTATTGGATACTTTGTAGTAAATTAGTTGTCCATATAAGTGGGTATATTTTTAGTCTCTGAATTATGTTCCATTAATGTGTCTGTTTTTATTCCAAGTACTATACTGATTATATTACTATTATTTTTAGTATAGTTATTGTTTTTTGGTTTTTATTTTACTAAAAGGGATATTGCATTATAACATTAAATAATTTAAGTATACACTGTAGTAGATAAATATCTGTTGTAAATTCATCTTTGTTTCAGTTTTTCTTTTACCTTTAAATTAATCCCCTCTGCCCTATTTGTCCCCACTCACTCCCCTTCCCTTTGCATAACCTTTGGATTGCCCTTCATTTTTTGGCTAAAAGTATGCTATTGGGTTTAGGTTTGTTATAAGCATTTTTTTGTTTAATTTAGAATGTCTGTCTTTCTCCTGGTTTCTCTCACTAAACATCTTTCCCTCTAAGTCCATCCATGTTGCTGCAAATGACAGGATTTTACCCTTTTGGATAGCTGCATAATCATATATATATATATATATAATCACATCATTTTTATTCATTCATCGGTTGATGGGCATTTAAGTTGTTTCCAGATCTTGGTTGCTGTAGATAATGTTGCCATGAAAATGGGAATACATATATCTCTGAATAAGTGTTGTTATGTTGTTAGGGTATATACCCAGTAGAGGAATAACTAGGTCATATGAGATTTCCAATCTCAATTTTTGAGGAATCTCCAAACTGCTTTCCATAATGGTTGCACCATCTTGCACTCCCATTGATGGTGCATGAGAGTTTTTTTCACATCCTCTGCAGCACTTGTTTCCATTCTTTTGGATAATAGCCATTTCCACTGGTGTAAGGTGGTATCTCATTGTTGCTTTGATCAGAAATTCACTAATGATAACAAAGGTAGAACATCTTTTGATGAGCCTGCTGGCCATCCATATGTCTTCTATAGGGAAGTGTTGTGTTTTCTTTTGTTCTTTTGTTTTTTGGTTATTTTTTATTGCAGTAATTACAGAGAGAACTAATTCCCTATGCATATAGTCCCCATTCCTTAGATATATGTCAATACATCATGCCATCCACCAAATCACCAAGTGTTCTGCACCATTGTCCAGTGGGTTCCAACATCATTTGCCCCTCCACCACAACCTATTGGTAAACTCAGTTTTGCTCCAAGTAGACATGTTTGCTCCAAGTAGTATGTTTCATCTGTTCCTTTGTCATTCCACCTATGAGTGAGGTCAACTGGTATCTTTCTTCTTTTGATTTATTTCATTTAGTATAATCTCTTCTAAGTCTATCCACGTTGACTCAAATGACAGGATTTCATCTCTTCTAAGGGCATTGAAGTATTCTATTGTGTATATATACCATATCTTCTTTATAGTTCATCTGATGTTGGACACTTAGGTAATTTCCAGATTCTAGCTATTGTGAACAGGGCTACAATAAACATGTGGATGCATGAATGTCTGAAGATGGGTGTTTTTGTATCTTCTGGGTAGATGCCTAGAAGAGGAATGACAAGATTATATGGGATTTCCAGCTTCAATTTATTGAGGAATCTCCAAATTGTTTTTCCATAGGGCTTATATCAATTTGCACTCAAAAAACAGTGCAAAAGTGTTCCCTTTTCTCCACAACCTCACCAGCATTTGTTTCTAGAATTTGTATAATAGTAAGCTTTTCAGGGGTAAGGTGATAGCTCATTGTTGTTTTAATTTGCATTTCACTCATAGCCAATGAGTAGGAACATAACTTCTTGTGCCTGCTGGCCATCTGCATATCCTCTTCAGAAAAGTGTTTCTCCAATTTCTCCTTCCATTTTTTGATTGGATTGCCTGTTCTTCTGTTGTCAAGTTTTATGAGTTTTTATATATTTTAGATACTAAATCTTTTTTGGAAATATTGAATACAGATATCTTATCCCAGTTAGTGGGTTTCCTTTTGGTTTTGGTGATTTTTTTTGTTGTGAATAAGCTCTTTAGTTTGATGTAGTGCCAGTTGTTTATTTCTCTTTTAGTTTCCCTTGATGGTGGAGTTGAGTCCCCAAATGCGTCTACATCTGATGTCATGGAAAGTCTTTCTTACATTGTCGTCTAAGAACTTTATGGTTTCTGAAATTATGTCCAAGTCTCTAGTCCATTTTGAGTTAATTTTTGTGAATGATGTTAGAGATTGGTGTAGCTTCATTATTTTGCATGTGGCTCTCCAGTTATCCCACCACCATTTGTTAAGGAGTCTTTCTTTCCTTTCTCCACCATGTGCTGATGGCTACTTTGTCATAGATGAACTGACTATATGTGAGTGGGTCAGTTTCTGGTGATTCAGTTCTGTTTCATTCATTTAATAGGTACTGCTTTTGCTGCATCCCGTAGATTCTGGTACTCGTGTTTTCATTTTCATTTGTCTCTAAGTATTTTTTTTTAAGTTCCTCTTTGATTTCCTCTTTTACAAATGTGTTATTCTGGAGCATATCGCTTATTTTACAATTTATTTGGGGTCTTACAGCTTTCTTTTGGGGGTTTATTTCTGTTTTAAGTCATTGTGGTCAGAGAAAATGCATGCTATGATTTCAATCTCTGTAAGTTTGTTGAGAGAAATTTTGTGTTCCAGCATATGATCTATTCTTGAGAATGTTACGTGAATGCTTGAGAAGAAACTGAAATCTATAGTCTTTGGTTGAACTTCTCTGTATATGTCTATTAGATCTCTGTTCCAGATAGTCATTTAAGGTAGGACTTGCCCTGTTAATTTTCTCCCTGATTGGTCTGTCCATTATTTTAAGTGGGGTGCTGAAGTCGTCCACCATTATTGTCTTGCTGTCAATGTCTCCCATCAGATCTAGTAATACCTGTTTAATTTATTTTGATGCTCCCTCATCTGGTGCACACACGTTAATAAGCGTTATGTCTTCTTGCTGGATTAACACTTTAATCACTGTACAATGTCCATATATGTCTTTTGCTATGATTTTTAGATGAACGTCTATTTTATCCAAAATGCGTATTGCTATTCCTGCTCTTCTGTGGTTATCATTCAACAGTAGGATTCTCTTCCAATCACTGAATTCCAGTCTTTGTTTATTTTTGAAAGAAGGTGGGTTTCCTGAATTCAGCAGAAGCATGGGTTATGCTCTTTAATCCGTTCAGCCACTCTGTGTCATTTGACTGGTAAGTTCAGTCCACTAACATTTAGGGTGATTATTGATATACAGCTGCTTAGTGTCATTTTATAATTTGACTTCTGTATGTTGTTCCAGACACTGCCTTTGTTCTACTTTCTCTTCATAGTTCAGACGGCTGCAATTATGTTTTGATTGTTTTCTCCTTTGTTTTTTCCCTGGGGATGTATTCCGAGGTTACCCTGAAGTTGGAATTCACAGTCTTATGTTTACTTCCTATTTTTATTTGAAAGCATTTTAGTCTTTCACTCCTTATAACTATCCACATTTTTTTTCTCTTCTTCCCCACTTTTAATATTTGCTCTTACTGTTTTTCAGTGGGATTTCTTTATGTATTATAGAGCATCCTTTAATATTTTTGGCAAATGTTTTTGTGGTGAATTCCTCTAACTTTTGCTTATCAGAAATTTTTTTATCATTCCTTCAGATCTGAATGACTATCTTGCCTGGTATAGTATCCTAAGTTGAAAATCCTTTTTGTTTCAGCACTTTGAATATATCATGACATTCCCTTCTGGCCTGTAGAGTTTTAGTTGAGAAATCTGCTGACAATCTTATGGGGGTTCCTCTATATGTGACACGTTTTTCTCTGGCTGCTTTTAAGACTCTTCATCTTGCATTTTTGACATTTTGATGACTATGTGTCTAGGTTTATTTCTATTTGGGTTTCTTTTGTTAGAAAATCTTTGAACTTCCTTGGTCTGGATGCTTGCTTCGTTCTTCAGATTGGGGAAGTTCTCATCTATTATTTCTTCAAATATGACTTCTGCCCCCCTTTTCTCTCTCTTCTTCTTGGTCCCTAATGATGAGAATATTGCTCCTTTTGATGTTATCCCAGAGGTCTCAAATGCTGTCTTCGTTTCTTTCCATTTTTTAAATCTCTTTGCTGGTTATCTTGACTGAGTTCCTCTGCCATATGTTCTAGATCATTGATTCTATTGGAAGCTTCATCCATCCTACTGTTGATTGTCTCGTTTGAGTTTTAGTTCTGCTATTGTATTATTTACTTCTTTGATTTTTTGTTTCATTTCTTCTCTTTCTTTCTTGATGCTCTCTTTTACTTCCTCTATTGTTTTCTGGATTCCTGTGAGTTTGTTAATTACTGCTACCCTAAATAAATGTTTAGGCAATTTGCATATATCTTCTGTATTCAGATTTCCCCTTGGGTTTATAATTGGATCCATCATTTTGCATATATTTCTCTGTGCCTTTGCTCTATTTCACATTCTGTTTATATTTCTGAGGGCTCTATTTCACATTCTGTTTATATTTCTGAGGGTTCAGTTTCCCTGCAGTGATGATGTTGTGTAGGATGGTCACCTTGCTACTGGCTCAGAATTGGCAATAAGGCTGAAATTCAGCCTCAACCCAGAGTGGCACTAGGAGTAGCATTGAGATTTGGCCCCGTCAGTGAGACTACCTTCTTGTAATCTTGGGGGCGAGATATTCGGTGGTTGGGATATCTGGTGTGCGGGATATATGGTGTGTGGGATATCTGGTGGGAAGTATTTGTGGTGAGTGGGATGTCCGGTGTGTTGACCCTGAGCCTTCAGGATGAAATGGTTGTGGAGAAGTTGAAGGTGGGAATTTCTTTGACTAATTTCTCGTTTGGCAGCACCCAGTGCAATACCAATATATACCACCTGGGCTCCAGATCAGTCCCAAGTGTGCTGTCCCTACTTCCACCCCATCCCAAGTTGGTCTTCATGGCTCTGCATCCCAGTCTGCTAGGCATGCTCCTCACTGCTTCCATAACTGGTCCTCTGCCCCTTTGTGTCCCCCCTCAGCTCCTCCCTGCCATGCTGCAGTGACTCCTATACTGTGTACCACACTGGATGCTCTCACACACCGTTTGTCATCAGGATGACCGTTCTGTCTCCAGTTGAAGTGCCAGTCATTTATCAGTGTTTATCTCTGGAAAATGGGTGATTTTTCTCAGTGATTTGTGGGGAGCAACCTGAATATCCTTCCTACCAGGCTGTCATCTTGACTACTCCACTGTAGTATAGCTTGTAGACAAGGAGTGTGATAATGTCATTTTGTTTTTTCTTGCAAAATTTTATTTTCTATTTGTGGTCCTTTGTGTTACAAATCATTTAAAATGATTTTGGGTTTTATTTCTGTGAAGAATGTCTGAGATTTTGATGAAGATTACTTAAAATATGTATATTGTTATAGGTAATATGATCATTTGAATGTTAATTATTTCAATTCATGAGCATGGAATATCATTATATTTTTCTTTACTTTCTATTTCTTTCAAAAATTCTGTAATTTTCAGAATGCAAGTCTTTCAATTTGGTTGAATCTATCCCAATATATTTGTCCTTTTTTAATGCAATTGCAAATTGGATTGTTTTTCTCAATTTCTCTGATAGTTAAGTATTTGCATATAGGTATACAATAGATTTTTATATATCATATTTGTAACTTACCACTTCACTGCATTTTTCGGTATTTTAGAAATTTTAACTGAACTCTTTGTGGTTGTTAATCTAGATGTTATCATGATATCAACAAATAGTGATTGTTTCACTTTCCTTTCAAATTTGGATATATTTTGCCTGTTGCTTTTCAAATTTTACTGTCATAGTTTGTAACACTATATTGAATAATAGTGGAAAGAGTGAATATTTTTTCCTTGTTACTAATTTTAGAGGAGAAAGTTTTTGGTCTTTTTCCCATTGAATATGATGTTGGCTATGGATTTGTCATATATAAGCTTTATTATGTTAAGGTACATTCCATCTGTATCAAGTTTTTGGAGATTAACATAATAGGATGTTGAAACTTATAAAACTGATTTTCTCCATTAATCTAATCAAATGACTTTTGTTTATCCTCTTGTGATTAATCACATTTGTCATTTTATGTATGTTGAACCACTTTTGGATCCCTTTAGTGAATCCCACTAGTTTATGAGTTGTTAAATTTGGTTTACTAGCATTTTATTGAGGATTCTTGCATCAATATTAATTAGCGTTATTGGTATGAACTTTTGCTTTTTGGTGGTGTCCTTTGCTTTTCGAATTGCTGTAATTTTGGTGTCATAAAAAGAGTTTGGAAGTTTGCCTTCTTCACGTCTTTGGAAAAGTTTGTGACATATTGGTATCAATTCATTGAATGTTTGACAGAATTCATTAGTGAAACCAAGTGGTCAAGGGCTTGCTTTGGCAAGAATATTTTTCATTTTTTTTCCTTAAAGAAAATGTACAGGCAGGAACGAGGTCAGTAGACAAGCAGACAGGAAGACAGAGGTGGACAAAGGATTTATTTATTTTATTTGGCTTCTTATCTTGGTTGTTTCCCCAGTCTTTGGTCTCAAACCTGAGTCTGTAGGATGTATGTGGACTACATCCAGTGGCTTTATCTTCTAGGCCATCTGGGCCTTATTACTGCTTCTATTTACGTATTCGTGATCAGCATTTTCAGGTGTTCTATTTCTCCTGATTTCATATTGAAATATATGTTTCTAAGAATTTGTCCATTTCTTCTTGGTTATCCAGATTGTTGCCATATAGATATTCATTGTACTTTTGTATGGTTAACTGCATTTCTGTAGTATCTATTGCAATTTCTCCTCTTTCATTTCTGATTTTATTTTTTTATCATCTAATTGTACTGATATTTATTTCTGTCTTTCTTCTTTTTCTGGGAACTTTAAGTGAAGATTTAGAATTTTGTGATTCTTCTTGTTTCTTGAGGTAAGGCTGCATTTTTATAAATTTCCTGTTTAGTACTGCTTTTGTTGTATCCCATAAGTTCTTAAAGGTCATATCTTCATTTTATCTATCATTTCACATTTGATATCCTTGCTGAGTCAGTAGTTGATCAGTAACATATTACTTATTCTCCATCTCTCCGTGATTTTTCTCTTCTTTCCATTTTGTCTGGTTTCTAGCTTCATTCCATGGTAATCTGAAAAGATGCCAATCTCTGTAACTTTGTTGAGATTTGAATTTTGTCCCAACAAATTTCTGTCCCTAAGAATGTTCTATGAGTTCTTGAAAGTAATGTGTATTCTACTGTAGTTTTGGGTGAAATATCTATAGATATTTATTAGGTCCATCTTATCTAATTTTCATTTAAGGCCAATAACTTCTCAGTATAATTCTCTCTGGATGATGTGTGCATCATTCTTTCCTGTGAGTCAGTTTTAAGGTCTGCTACTATTATCGTGTTGATTTTAATGTCTTTCTTTTAGGTTTGTTAATATTTGATGGATATATTTATGTATCCCTATATTGGATGCATATATATATATAATTACTACGTATTCCTGTTGTATTGATCCCTTTATCATTCTATAAGGACACCTTCATTTTTATTACCTATTTTGTCGGGATTCTATTTTTTATATGAGTATTACAGTTTCTGCTTTTTTAGATTCTTTGGCTTGGAGTACCATTTTTCATCCCTTCACATTAAATCTGTTTATATTTATATCTTGACTGAGTCTCTGTAAATGGAATTTATTTATGTTTTATTTTTCAATCCATATAGCTACTCTGTACCTTTTGATTAAATCCCTCTATTTATATTCAGGGTGATTATTGACATATAGGGGCTTGTCATTGCCATTTTTAACTTTGTTTTATGATTTTGTCCATCTCTTTGTTGACTGGTTTATTTTTTCTTATTTAAAGGTCGTCTTGTGGCAACAAAGTCCTTTATCTTTTGTTTTTAGGGAAAACTTGTTTCTACCTTATATCTCAAAGGTAAAATTTCAGGATTTGGTATTTTTGGACAGCAGATTTAATTTTGGAGTGTTTTCAATATGTCATTCCACTCTACCTTGGCCTGTAGTGTTTTGCTGAGATATATAGCAATACTGGATGGAAATACCTTTCATACTACTTACTTTTTATCCCTGGCCACCTGTAATATTCTTTCTTTCTCTTTGACTTTTGATCTTTTCAGATTTTGCCTAAGTGTAGGTCTCTTTTCATGTGGATAAACAAGAATCTAATGGGTTTTATTGATATGTATATCAGGGTTTGGGAAATTTTCAACTATCACTTACTTGAATAAGTTCTCTGTTCACTTCTCTCTCTATTCACCTTCTGGGATACCTATCATTATAATGCTGTCTTTCCTAATAAAATTAGACAGCTCTCAGAGACTTTCTTCACATTTTATATTTAATTTTCCTCTTTTTCCCTGTGGTTCATTTCTACATTTCTATCTTCCAGGTCACAAATACATTCCTCCATTTGGTCAATTATGCTTCCTTAGCCTTTTATACTACTCCTGATACTCTTGCATTCTTCACATGTTGAATTTGTTTCTTTTTAAAGATATAATTTCTTCTTTTTATCTGTTATTGTGTTTTGAGTGTGATTTTATGACACCTCTGCATTTCTTTGACTTGTTTTTCTTATATTTATTTGACTTGGTTTTCTAGGTTCTCTTTTAATTCTTTGAAATGTTTTCCTTAGTCTCCCATGTCTCTGAGGTTTTTTGATTATTGATTTAAATTCTTTATCTGCTAAGTTATGATTCTCCACAACTTTAACTTGGGTTTCATGTTAGGGTTTTGTCTTCTTGCAGTATTATACCTTAAGTTCTCAAGGTCGTACTCTCTTCTTTCCTATGGGTACCTTGAAGCTGACCTGTTTAATTTTGTCTTACGAAGAAGAAGCACTCATGACATTTTACATTTTTGGCCCTTGCCGGCCTTCATTGTAAAGATCAGTTGCTGTGTAAGGGAGGTGGAAGATGAATGTTGTGTGGTAGAGAAATTCATGAAGGTGGAGGGTATTGTTGCGAGATGCAAGGTAAAATTTCTTATTCTTGTTGTCACTGAAATAAATTCAGGGAACACAGAACTGGGTTTGGAAGTCTGTCTTCTGTGGTATTACTTCACTGCTTGAGTGTGAATTCCATGGCATGAAGAAGGGGAGTGCATTTCTCTCCTTTATGCTCCTTGCTGGGTTTCCAACCAGTGAGGGAACTTGAGTCCAGAACTCAACCCCTCCTCTTTGGGTTTCACTCAAGCCAAAAATGTGTACCACCACATAGTCTTTACTACTTCCTCTGTGGAACTTGAGTGTGGATCTGCTGCTTGTTATCTCTGCAGCTGCAGCTATTCCCACCCCACTGTAAGAGTAGATTATGTCCTTTTACACCTACATTCAGTTACTCAGATGCATGTAGTTCTCAATGTGATCTCTTTAATGTAATCCCTGCTGTTCCCCAAGTTGATAGGGTGGTGTGGAGATTCTTGCATGCATTACTTTAATGAGTAATAATTAGCTATATCTGTTAGAACATACAACCTTGGATGCTGTCTTGTTTAAGTCCAGGTTAACATCTACTTTCTCTATAAGGCTTTTACTTTCCCTAGTTGGCACAATTAAACCTCCATCTATGATCATAAAGCAGTTTTTAAAATATCTATCATAGCCCTAATCACAATGAATTATAATGACGTGTATATCGGTTTTCTCTTAGCTTCTGAATTTCTGAACAATAGTATCTAATAGTAACTCCATTTATCAAGGCATCTTTTTCTGCCACCTACTGCACAAAGCATTTACATATTATTTTAATATTATTATAACATATTATTTTAATTTTATGATCCTGGAGTTTTATGAAAGCCAGTATATTCATTTTAAAGATGAGATAATAAAATCTTAGTGAAGTCAAAAAAATGTTCAAAGTCACACACTTAATAAGAGCTAGGACTTTTAACTCAGATTTATGTGACTTTGAAAATGGTACTCTTCTTTTTTGGAGGGATAATCTACACCAGATAAGGAGGATATGCTTTTACTCCGAAACTGAAGATAGATTTCTTAGACAGAGAACACGCTCAAAGATTAGTTTGTATCTGGACTACATTTGGGGTGAATAATAAAACGATTATTCTTGATCAGGTTAAGGATAAGAGTAGAGGTGAAGGGTAAATAATAATTAAATTTCTTGATCTGTGATCTTGGGAAATATTGCCTACCTTGTGCTATCAGCTTCTTCTGGAAAAAAATGGCACTCTCAACTACTATGCAAAACTTCACCAAGTATGTGGACTATGCCACCGATGTATTCCTTATAACATATACATTTATATGTATATATGTGTGCACATGCATATATATATACATACATATATTTTTAAATCTCCATAATGTTTTTCAAACTGGGTGCACTCATATACATTCCCACCAACAGTATAAGAGAGTTACTTTTTCTCCATGCCTTTGTCAGCATTTGTTGTTTCCAGGCTTTTTTATATAGGCAATTCTCACAGATCATAAATACTTTAGTATCTTGAATCAAAAATCTACTTTTCTAATCAATTTACTAATTACTGATTTGAATAGAAACCTAGTTTCTTGTATAAACAAAAAGAACACAAGTTAAGGGCAAAGCAAATAGCTTTCAGATACTACTCAACCATGTTATCTCATATAGTTTCAAGGTCTATTAAAATAATATTTTTAATAATAATTTATAAGTTATTACTAACTCAGAGTCTCAAATACATCTGAATTTTAAATCTTCATTCAATCTGACACTTCAATATTTGGCTTTACTGAATAAAAGTAGAGGAAATTAAAGCATTTTTTGCTTTTTAAGACTCATCAAATTACTTAGATTAATATCTGTCAAATGAGGAAAGTCTACCCTTTTCTATGGCATAATAAGCAAAATATAAATAAAATAATATAGTACAAATCCTTTGTTTCCTCTTTGCTATAAAACGTATTAAATATAGCTGAGCTGCCTGATTTTCCTAGAAAACAGACATAATACATGAAAATTCAACTATATCTTCTTGTTTCAGTAATTCAGTATTTTCTGCAGAGGCAAATAGATGTGTATTCTGAACATGGATAAAAATAGGGAGTTCTCCACTATGGGTTTAATGTTTTATGGATATGTAGAATGAGAGAAAATAAAGATTCATTCATTCATTTAGAGTTGAAATTAATTAAAATTAAAATTTAATCACAATGAACATCACCTCATACCTGTTAGAATAACTGTCATCAAGAACACGAAAGATAGCAAGTGTCAGTGAGACTGGAGAGAAAAGGAAACCCTTGTAAACTGTTGGCAGAAATATGTTGATGCATCCACATTGGAAAACAATATGGAGACTCCTCAAAAAATTACCAACATAACTATCATATGATCCAGCAGTTTCATTTCTCAGTGTATATCCAAAGGATATAAAATCAGTATAATGAAGAGATATATACAGTCCTATGATTATTGTAGCATTATTCACAGGGACCAAAATATGGAAACAGTTTAAGTGTACCTTGATGGATAAATGAATAAAGACATCACACATGTATGTATATGTGTATACACACACACACATATATAGAGAGAGAATGAGAGATGTGAGATGTGTGTACACATACATACCCATAATGCATAATGAAATATTTTTCAGTCATTATAAAGAAAGATACCTTGCCAACAAAATAGATGGAAGTTGAATATATGCTAAGTAATATAAGTCAGGGAGAGAAAGAAAATTAATATATGATATCACTTATATGTGGAATCTAAAAAAGCCAAATTAACAACACAGAGTAAAATGGTGGTTATCAGGGGTTGGGGGTTGGAGGAATAGGGAAGAAGTTATTTGAGGGTACAAATTTATATCAAATAGTAAATAAGCCCTCTCATGCACAGTTTAGTGAAAATAGAAGATATTATTCTAATCACTAAAAAGAAAGAACCATTATGCAATTGATAAAGGTGCTAAATTATCACTAAAGTGACAATCATATCGATATATAATTGTAGACAAATAATATGGTGCACACTTTAAAACTGCACAAAATATTAAATAAATATATTTCAATAAAATTTTAGGCATCACCTTTATTCTATTGAAAATAAATTAGGCAACATGTAAGTTGTATACTAGAAGAAAAGAATATCTAAAAAGAAACACCTGAAAAGAAATGAACATAAAAATGTATAGTATAGCTGAACATTTCATCTTTTAAACAGGGACTTGTGAAAATAAAGGCCATAATTAAGAATCCTATGAAGTGGAAAAAAACTATTAGTCAAATTATACAGACTTAGAAAAGAGTCCACTACACAGCTTTTTCTTTAAATGAAAAATTGAAACACAACAGTCAAGAGAAAAAGACAATACTATTGAAAAATCTCTGCATGGATAGTGGAACAATAGTCTCTATAGTTTCTGCAAAATTTAGGATTTCGCTCCTGTAAACTTTCTTGGCATTGTGCAGCAGTCAACAATATACTGGAATATATTCAAAATTTGTGTTAGATTGTGTGAAAATATGGACAAAAACATATATTTACATTTAAAATGAAATCTAAACACCCTAAAGTCATATAATGCAATGATAAAAAAATTTAGCCAAATAAGCAGGCACTTGGATAAGTTATTACATTCAGATGGCCTGATCCTCTATCAAAATATACTGATGACCCATTAGATTCCTATAGAATTCCAGGTGTGCAGATTTAGTCAATTACTTTTAGTTCAATTTCTTAGTAACACTAATTATTTAATAACTTTGTAGAACTAAGTTCCATCTATGTGTCTTGGATTTACATTAATATTGCTTCCATAACAAGGATTTAAAAATAAAGTAGTACAATTAAAAACAATGTCAGCAATGGAATTTTAATTGATCAATTCGGATTAAAGTAAGAGACAGTCTTTTAATGTATGCAGAAAATACAGAAAATGGTCACCAACCTTTCCTAGAAACAACCAATTTTTGTTTTTGAAAGATTATTAGGAAATTACAAGAGGAAACTAAATGGAGGGAAATCCATGGATACTCAGTGAAAAAAGACGTCAGGAAAGAGAAGTTCTCACTCCTCAGTCCAAGTATACCAAGAGAAGATATGGCATTGGCTGAAATATCAGTCAAAGAAAGATTATAGATATCCTTACAGGGAATATTGATTTAACATAATGGCAAAGATATATTTTTCTTTCTTTATCCTTAATTACTTTCAAGTTTGGAAAATTAGTCACTGTATCAATTTGAGTAACTGATTATTCTTAAACTGAGAATGAGTTGAATGAATAAACTAATTCATTCTTTCATGATGATGATATGTTCAAGACTACTACCACCTTGACAGAATGCAATCTAAAATATGATGGACATAGTATATTATTTAGAGAGTCATGGATGGGTGCCAGATAAATATAAATAAGAGTTTATCTTCAGCCTTAAAGAAATAATTAGAATATAATTCCAAACTGCTCAAATCCTTAATCGCCCATGACAAATTTTATTCACACAAACACATAAATAGGATTTCATTAACTATACAGTTAAATTGGTTAATTAATTTCAAGTGATCTTAAGTTGGCTACAGAGAATTTGTATTAACACTTTCTCACTACAAACCTTCTTTAAGGAAAGCAAAAACTTATAACGGAATAAATTAAGGAGGGATAACAAAATAGATCTTCTAGTCACAATAAGATTCATCAAAGGATTCTAATAAGTGGGACTTTTTCAATTATACTTGAATTATTTACTAATAATTATCTATTTTATAAGGGAGAGTCAAGAAACATAGCTAAAGTAAAAAGAAGATATGGCCAAATAAAGGTAATTCAAAACTGATAGCAACAGTTTTTTAAAATAAAGTAAGGAAATAAAAATGAATTTACGGTTACTTTATCAGGCATGAACACAATTTGCAAAGCCATGTTACAACCAAAAAATAGTCAAGGTTACTCAAAAGAATTTACAAAATTAAATATGGGAGAAAGTTCTTAAGCAAAAAACTTTAGGTGATTAGAGAATATATTTCTTTTTCTCCTTTAATCCTTATTGAAACTTCATTAAGTAAACATTTATAGCTACTATATAGAAGAGGCCTTTAGATTAAAAAAGATTAGAGGACTTATTCAAATTTTTGAAAGTGAAAGATGTTTATGACATATATTGTGGTGATAATTTCAAAGATATGTAATTATCATAAAACTTATGTACAGATTTGTACATGTCAATCTAACCTCAATAACGTGGCCTAAAAAACAAAGTAAAAATTTTAGCAAAGTGAGAAGCAGAGCCAAGATCAGAATCTAAGTATACATATGCATATTTTTTTTTGTTAATTGATTTTAGTGAAAGAATAATATTGCATTTTAACATAAACTAGGCTTATTTAGCTAAGCATGATTCCCTCCAGGTCCATTTATTTTGTAATGAGTGGTAGAATCTCTCCTTCTAGATAGCTATAAAGTATTCCATTGTGTATATGGACCACATCTTCTTTATACACTCATGGGCATTCAAGCTGTTTCCAGCTCCTAGCTATTGCATATAACACTACGATGAACATGAGGATGTGTATATCTCTGCAAATAAGTGTTGTTTTATTTTAGAGGCAAATATTCGGCAGAGGAATAACTGAATCATATGGGATTTCCAGTCTCAGTTCTTTGATGAATCCCTATAACATTTTCCAAAATGGTTGCAGCAATTTGCACTCCCAGAAAAAGTGTATAAGATTTCCCTTTTCTCCATATTGTCTCCAGCACTTGCTGTTTCCATTCTTTTGGATGATAGATATTCTCATGGGTGTGAAACAATATCTCATCATTTTGATTTGCAATTCTTGAATGAAAAGAGAAATAAAAACGTCTTTTCACATGCTTGTTGGCCATTTGTATGACATATTTTTTAGAGAAGTATATGTTAAAATTGTCTGCCCATTTTTAATTGGATTGTCTTTCTTTTGTCTTTATGTTTTATGAGTTCTTTATATATTTTTGTAGTAACCCCTTGTCAGAGGTGTGATGTGCAAATATCTCTTCAATTTAATAAGATATATTTTGCTTTGATGATTATTTCTTTCACTGTGCAGAAATTTTTTAGTTAATTGCAATCCCATTGGCTTACTTTGGATTTTATTTTCCTTGCTCTTGGAATTGAGTTCCCAAAGACATCTCTTACACCAATGTCATGTAGTGTTTTGCCTATGCATTTTTTCTATGTATTTCATGGTTTCTAGCCTTACATCTAAGACTTTAATACATTTTAAATTATGTTTTAATAGGGCATTAGTTAGTGATCTAGTTTCAACCTTTTGCTTGTGGCTGTCCATTTTTCCCAACACCATTTATTGAAGACATTCTTCATGTCCCATTGTAAGTTTTTGGCTCCTTTGTCAAAAATTAAATATCCATATATGTATGGGTCCATTTCTGGGCTTTCAATCATGTTCCATTGAGCTATATTTCTGTTTTTATTCCAAAACTATGTTGTCTTTATTATTATTACTCTGTAGTAGAGTTTGAAGTCAGGGAGCATGATACCTCTATTTTTGTTTTATTTTCCTCAGGATTGTTTCTTCTATCCTGGATCCCTTTTAGTTTCAAATAACTTTCATAAATTTTGTCTTATATCTTTGAAGAGTGTCTTGGGATTTGATGAAGATAGCATTGTTAGGTAGGAGTCAGCCATGAGAGGGGAGTAAAGATGAGGAGAGAAGAAGAGAGGAGAAAAGAAGCAAATACAGGTGCAGTCTGAGAAGGTGACAAAATCAGTGAAGACCACATAAGAAAAGAGACAACTTAAGGCCACAGGGAATGGGCAACCAAACATCATGAAACATAAGAATAACTTACTTGACAAGGAGCAGAAAAGTGCCAATCTAGTTTTCACCAGCCCATAGCACAGGTGCACCAGAGGGCACCTTCACCTCTTGGTGAACTAAGCTCATTATACTCTCATTATAATAAAATTATAATTGTGGCTCCCCACTTCTGAATTTCACTTAGGTGGTCATGGGAAAGAACATGCACAGTAAGAATTTAGCTATATCACTCTATATTTTGCAGATTCCACTTATAATTGATACCCTACAGTATTAATCTTTCTCTGTCTAGCTTAATTCCCTTAGCCCAATGCTCTCCATCTGCATTAATGTTGACACAAATAATAGTATTTTTATTATTTTAAAAGAAAGGGTGCATACAGGAATGAAGGCAAGTAGGTAGGCAGACAGGAAGTAAGGAAGAGAGGAGAAAGAAGCATTTCTTTAATTTAGTTATTCATCTTGGTTGTTTCCCTGGCCTTGGGACACAAACCCAGGTAATTAGGATGTGTGTGTTTTTGCAACAGCCAAAGGAGGCAGACTGAATCAATAAACCACCAGGCAAGAGAGTCAAGATGGCGATACGGAAGGAGCGAGATTCAGATCTTCCCTACAGAGCAACTAGGAATTCATCTATTCTCTAGAAACCAAAACTGAGGAAAATCAGGCACAGAAGCTTCAGAGACACAACAGCAGTTGTGATGACAAAAGGTAGTCAAGAACATCAGAGTTCAGAACTACACCACAGCGGTGTTGGCAGAGGGGGTATAACTGCAGGAAGAAATGGGCAGCAGAGTTCACCAAGCAGGACTGAGACACAAAACCAGAAGGGATAGTCTTGGTGCAGGGTAGAAAGAGGACCAGTGCCCCAGTGGTCAGAGCTGGAGCCCAGGCAGTACAATCACACTGGACATCACCATGACTGGAAGGCAGCTAGGGAAAAGTACTACTGCCACCCCTCCCAACACCATATTGCACAAGAGTGTCAGGAACCTCCCACTGAATATTCTACCTACCAAATATCCCATCCCAGGATTAAAGGGGAAAAAACTCCCAGAGGGATGAATCCTCAATACAACCCACCAACACCACCCTGTGGGTGGAGGAAGAGCTACAACCTGATTGTCAATTGTAGGCCAATAACAAGGTGACAGTAACTGTTTGGACCTGGGATGCTGGGGGAAGGTTATGCATCAGTTCCCTGCAAAAAAATAACAAAACAAAACTCAACCCCAAAGACTGATCTCTCAGGCCCCAACAAAGGGTAAACCTAAAAACGTCAACAAATACAACCAGTGGTGACACCACAAAACTCAAAAATAACCAGTGTTCAAACCAATATCCAGGCTTCTCTAAAGCAAATTAGTACCCGACACACCACCACCACTGCAGGGAAACGAAACACACAGAAATATAAACAGAATGCCAAACAGAGCAAAGACACAGAGAAAAATACAAGAAATGAGAGATCTAATTAAAAACATCTGTACCTCAGATGTAAAATCTAAGTACAACAAACAATAGAGACTATGTGAGGATTAATTTAGGGCAACAGTGATAAACACACTCATGGAAATCGAGAAAAAAAATGGAAGAAAAAGAGAACAACAAAAGAGGAAAAGAAGAAAAGAAGCAAGATATCAAAGAAATGAGGAAAATAAGAACTGAACTAAATAATTCAATAGAGGGACTCAAGAAGAGGATGGTTTATACCTCCAATGGAATCAATGAGCTATAAGACAGGGTAGAGGAATGCACTCAAGCAAAACAGCAAAGAAATAAAGCAAGCATTCAAAACGTAAGGGAAAACATCAAAAGGAACAATATTCACATCATAGGTTTCCCAAAACAGAGTAGAGAGAAAAGGAGGCAGAAACTGTATTTAAAGGAATAATAGATGAGGTTTTGCCTAACCTTAAAAATGACACAGGAAAGTAAAAAATTTTCTAATAATAGAAACCCAAATACACCTACATGTAGATACATTGTCACAAAATGTCAAGAATACAAGATAAAGAAAGAATCTTAAAAGCAGTTAGAGAAAAGTGAGTCATGTACAAAGGACTCCCCATAAAACTGTGATAAGATTTCTCAACTGAAACTCTACAAGTCAGAAGGAAATGGCATTATATATTCAAAGTGCTAAAAGAAAAGATTTTTTAACATAGAATAATATAACCTGCAAGATTGTCATTCAGAACTGAAGGAATAAAAAAAAAACAGCTTTTCAAGATAAGCCAAAATTCAAAGAACTCTTCATCACAAAACCATCTCTAAAATACTAAAGGATGCTCTATAAAGTGTGAAGAAACCCACTTAAAAAGAGAAAATCAGCAAATATAAAAAGTGGGTAGGAGAAAAGAATAAAAATGTAGATAGAACGAGTGCAAGACTAATTTACTTTCAAATAAAAATAGAAAATGAGAATAGAAATTTTAATGCTAATTCAGGGTAAGCTCCAAATACATATCCCGGGAAAAAAACAAAGAAGAAAATAAAAAGGAAAACCAATCAAAACAAAATTACACCCAACCAACCTGAGAAGAGAAAGAGAAGAACAAATGCACTGTCTGGAGCAAAACATAGAAGGCAAATTACAAAATGACAACAAGTAGCTACATATTAACAACCATCCTACATGTTAATGAACTGAACTCATTTGTAAGGCAGATTTCTAACACCATTCACAGAAATTAACTGAAAATGGATTAGAGACTCAGACACAAGACCAGAAACCATAAAGGTCTTAGAAGACAACATAGGAAAGACTTTCAATGACAACAGTCATAGAGAAGCCTCTGAGGACTCAAATCCACCATCAAGGGAAACTAAAACAGAAGAAAGCAACCAGGACTACATCAAACTAAGGAGCTTCTTCACAACGAAAGGAAACATCACCAAAACCAAAAGGAAACCTACTAACTGGGAGAAGATACTTGCATTCAATATTTCCAACAAAGGCTTAATATCTAAAATACACAAAGAACTCATAAAACTTGACAACAGAAGAACAGGCA
The DNA here is from genome assembly GCA_004363575.1 of Solenodon paradoxus. NCBI lineage: Eukaryota > Metazoa > Chordata > Mammalia > Eulipotyphla > Solenodontidae > Solenodon > Solenodon paradoxus. Next base: position 23,703 of record RJWH01004233.1, on the reverse strand, counting down.
ACCCAATCAAAAAATGGGAGGAGGAATTGGAGACATTTTTCTGAAGAGGATATACAGATGGCCAACAGGCACATGAAATTATGTTCCTACTCGCTGGCTATCAGAGAAATGCTAATCAAAACAACAATGAGATATCACCTTATACGTGAGAAACTGATTATTATTCATCAGTATGGAAAAAGACATGTTGGTGAGGATGTGGAGTAAAGGGAACACTTTAACACTGTTGGTGGGAGTTCAAATTAGTGCATCCTCAATGGAAAACAGTATGGAGAGTCCTCAGCAAGTTGAATATGGAAAACCCATATAATCCCACCATCCCACTACTGGGTGTTTATGCAAAAGATACAAAGACACTAATTCACAGATATTTATGCATCCCATGTTTATTACAGTCCTGTTAACAATAGCTAAGGACCGGAAGCTACCTAAGTGCCCTACCTCAGATTAACAGATAGAGAAGATGTGATATATATATATATATATATATATATATATATATATATATACATATATATATATAAACATACACGGCAGAATACTACACAGCCCTCAGAAGAGATTTTATCCTTTTATTTGAACCAACATGGATGAATTAGCGGGGATTTTGCTAAGTGAAATAAATCAAAAAAAGAAAGATAGATACCTGATGATGTCACTTATAGGTGGAGTGTGAATAAACAAAACAAAGAGCAGATTAAACAAAATCAACCCTTGGACACTTGTAATAGAACTGAGGTTGTCAATATGGAATTGGATGGGGTGAGGGGAGAGTGACAGGTAGTTGCGGAGCCCTCTGGACAAGGATGAAGAACACTTGGTGATTTGGTGGAGAGCAGGGTATGTTGACATATATTGTAGGAATAGGGACGCTACACGTTAATGAATATGGGGAACCTACACATATGAGTTTATTTTAATGAGAAAAATCAAACCTGCTGCAATAAAATTATTAAATATATTTTCTATTTGTGTTTATATGTGCATCTCAAAATGTCTTTATCCATTCATCTGTTGAACATTTAGATTGCTTCTATATCTTGTATATTGTGAATAAAACTGCAATGAACATGGATGTGAAGATGTCTTTTTAAAATATGGATTTCACTTTCTTTAGGTATATACACAGGAATGGGATTGTTGGATTATGTGGCATTTCTATTTTTAGTGTTTTGAGTTATTGTCATAATATCTGTACCAATTTACGTTCCAAGAATGTGTGCTCCTATTCTTATTAAATTCAGTTGACCAGTATTTATAAAATTGTAACATGCTTACTAATCATCTAAAGTTTTGTAGATTAAAATTTAGATTCAGAAAGTCTAGGACTGTACCTAAAATATACATTTTAACAAGCTCCCAAGTTGTACTAATACTGCTAGTCTGTAGACTATACTTTAAATAGTGAAAATCATTGTAGCAAAAATGCTATGAAGTTGGGAAATTCTGTCTGTTTTGCTTGCTGTTGTACTGAATGTCTAGAACAGTGACTGAAATATAGCAATTGCCAAAAATTATTTGTTGAATAAGTGAATGAAACAGTAACTATGACTTCATCTTATATATGCTTCAACGCTGCTCCCTAAAATTATACACTGACCCGATCCTATAATAATGTTATATTTTGCTAATTGCACATTACTTATTTTTACCTCTGTTAGGAACTATGATTTTCTATTATATATTTTATCACCACAAATTTTGTTAATATTATGAGAAATAATGTCAAAGGCATACAGATTATTTCTAGCAACAGTGTCTTAACTACCTCACTCTTGAGCTTTTTGTTGGTTTTTGTTCTGGGTTTTGTTTTAATTTTTATTTTGGATGCATTTTTTTGCTTTGTTTTTTGTGGGGATTTTCTTTTTCTCTTTCTGGGGGTGAAGTCAAGTAAAAAGTGTTATTGGAGATTTAGCTTGTAATGCTAAGTCTCAAGGATTTCTGTGCCCACTTACACTGCAGGTTTGTTTATAGCTTTGTATACCAGCAATATACGTCTGTCTCTTTGTATTAGATGTATTAGTTGTTTCTGACTGCTGGATGCTTTCTTAGGTTTAGGAGCTCAGTATATACATGCCCTTAGAGATTTGGGTCTCTCTTGCAAAAAATTGGCATAGTCAACAGGATACAGAAGAAAGTCCTATCACAGAAACTGTAATGGAGACAATGGGAGGAGGAGTAATGATTCTTCTGAGGAAATCCCAGGATGAGCCACATTGATGTGGGTATTAGTGGCTTGCATCATAGATTTGTGGGGATGGCCACGTGAGTATGGGACATTCTGAAAACATTAGATGATTTGGAAAACATTCTAATCCATTTAGCTGATAAGGGCCAGTATCAAAAGCAAAAGGAAATCCATGCTGTGGCAGCTTCAGTAGGTTGACACGCTGTGAAGCTGCCTTGCATGCACAGGTTTTACACCTGCAAGATGAACTGAAATAGAACCAGACACCATGTTAGTATAGGCAGATTGTAAGGACTTATTGATAAAGAAATTGTAACAATCTGATGAAAACCTACAAGAATTGGCTTGTCATTTTGCAAAGGGAAAGGGTAAATGACTGCCTAGTACATGCAAGAGTGGATCATCCTTCCTGGAATCCCAGTCAAGGGACCCTGCGGAAGATTCAGAGGAATCAGACAAGAAGTAAATAATCACTTTAAAGGATGAATTAGAACTCTCGTCTGTGCAGCCCATTGTAATACAAAAGACAAAAAACAACTAAGAGCAGCCTGAGGGGCTATCAACAGAGAATTTGGCTCCTCCTCAAAATTTATGCTTATGTCAATAAAAGCTTACACTGTTGCAGAATTTGTAGACCTCAGTACCAAGTTTATACAAAAGCTGAAAGAAAGTATACCTGGTTGGCTACTATGCCTCTGGAATATGGGAGTAGATGGCATCTTGCTCACTGGTTTAGAAATGGCCAAAATGCCATCCATCACTGCATAACTGGTTCTCAAAGGAGGATGTATGAAGCAGCCCAGTCAGATGAGAATGGCTCTCTTGTCTTGGTTGTTCACTGGGTGTTTTCTAATGAGAACATTGTTTCTATGCTTTTTCCCTGGTGAAGTACTCTGGAGGAATTACATTTCTCAAAGAAATCAGACATATGACATACTACCTACTCACACCTCTTTGAAGGACCTGATATAGGATGTTTCACTGGTGGAATGAAGGATTCTGTGTTACAATCCACTCCCTCTGTGATGTATATATAGTCCCCTTGTTTGTATATTGTCCCCTCTAATAGGACTAGTCCAACATTCTACTCAAGCTGTAGCTGATTTTGGAGAAACAGTATATGCAGCAGAAAAGCATAGTCTGTCAAGTAAAGAGGGAAAATGAGGTCCTGTAAAGGAAGAAAAGGATGGACCCATAAGGCAAACAAAATTCTGATGTGGAAGATGTGGATAGATCTCATCTCTGTCGGGGTGGTTGGTGACAAAATTGATGGACAGTCAAATGTTTTCTTGGCCAATTTGTGGAGGCAATTATAGAAAAAAAAGGTAATTACCCACCAAATGACTGGAGGTTAGAGTACTTGATTGGACCTCCTCTAAGCCAGGACCCCTGACCAAATTTGAGGATGCAAGTTTTAGGGAACTGTACAACTGGTAGTGGAGGACAATTGGGTCTGGTTTTGGGAAAATCAAAAAAAAGAAAGAGGGTCAGGTCATGGTTTTGAAGAGGTAGGAACAACCTCTGGGGACACATACAGAGCTCACAATTCACTAGTCCTAATTTAGTGTACTCAAGAGTACTTTTAGATACAGGAACTGAATGCACATTAACCCATGGAAACATTCGTGAATTTAATAGAGCAATCAGTGCTTTTGATTAGGGAATGTGGGAAAAAAGAGAAAAGGGAAAAGCTGTTAAAGTATGATATGTACAACTGACAATGTCCGTTGGCAAGCAACTCCCTGATACAGTTTACAGTATACATTTCTCTAATACCTGAATGTATATTAGACACTGACATTTTATTCAGTTGTACATTGCAGATCACAACAGAGAAATTCATATTGTGGATTAGGTAGTTAAAGCTGTTTTATGTGCAACTGCTTGTCTCCTGCAGTATGGTATTCACACAGCAGTCCGACTACCCTGTGCATGAGAGGAAATATTTGCCACTGTCTTAGAAATGGAAAAAGTAATCATGATCAGACCTGCACAATGTTCTTTTAATTCTCCTGTTTGGCCTTTGAGGAATCTGGATTGAACATGGCATAACATGCTGTACTATCAGGAGCTAAATATTGTAGCCTATTCTCTTCACACAGTGGTGCTTAATATTGCTACACTAATGAATTCATTGGATACCAAATTAGAAAGTCATCACTTTGTACTTGATCTTATTAATACATTTTTAGTACACCTATTTAATCTGACACTCAAGACCAATTTCCCTTCACTTGGGAAAAAAGATGATGAACATTCCAGGTATTGTCACAAGGTTATTTGCATAGTACTACAATTTGACAAATTCAAAATGCCACCCTGAATACATCCTCAATAATATTATATTGATAATATAATGTTAACTTCTTACAAACTTACAGAATATTCCATGACTAGTTAGGTATCTTGCAGAGCTAGGATGGACCATGAATGAGCAAAAGGTGCAAGGTCTGGACTGTCAAGTTCTGGGGGATTATGTGGTTAGGTAAGTCTAAAATAATGCCTGCTGCCATTATTTAATAAAGTACAAGTTATTTCTGTTTGCCCCTCTGTTAAAAGTTTTTTTTTTTAAATTTCTAGGACTATTGTATTACTGGAGGGTATTTATACCACATCAGCACAAAAGAGGAGCACAATGGGATTGGGAGAAAAATATATTAAGCATTGTCATGCAAAATAAGTATTGAAAATGATAGAATTTTTAGGGCTTATTAATAGTAGCCTTCTGTGTGACTTGGATGTCAAGGATTCCCAAGAGGGATATGGATCGGGGCTATGGAAAACACTTATAGTTTCTGGTTTCCTGGTTGCAACTATGGAAGGGACCTGAAGACAAGTACAACTTGATAGAAATGCAGATCTGAGCTACCTGTAACACCTTGCAAGTAACAGAATCCATCGCCCAAAGCACATTAGTCACAGTAAGGACTTCCCTGCCTACAGCAGGATGGATACAAGATCTGACTCATAAACCTTGCCCAGACAACCATTATGACTAAGATGGTGTGTCCATTTTCAGAAAATAAGCGTACTGTCCACCAGCCCATTAATTACAGCAATCACTGGGATGTATCATATTTGTTACAGAAGAAACAGGTCCTGATCCTGATTTTTTACCAGTGTTGGTGTCACTATAAAGAAAATAACTGTCCCCATTCCTGAGGAATCTTGGTACACCAGTGGATCAATTAGGGGGTTACTCCCCCTTCAATTGAGGTAGGTAGCTTTTCGGCCATGTATTGACTCAGTATGGAGCAGAGAAGAACAAAGCAGCCAGTGAGTTAAACTCCATGCTATTTGCATGATCATCCAGAAGGAAACTGGATCAATATTAGTATGTATAGTTAGGCTGTGTTCCATGGCCTATTTTGTGTGTCTCCCAGTGGTAACGTCTATAATAGATGGAGACTCACTGGCCCTCATGGGAGTAGTAACGTGGCAGGGCATTTGGGAAATGTCTCAACAGAAGAAAATAACTTTGTATCATTTCGCTAGGCATGACCCATTAACCAGGCTTGGGAATGACAAAGTTGATATGTTGCCCTATGTCCGCTGGATAGAAGATGCTCCACTGCAGATAAAGCACAATTGACTGTACCATATGAAACGTGTGCAAGAACAAACTTTTTGGGATGTCGCCATACTCTGGGGTCTGCTTCTACACCACAGTGACGTCATAGTGGAATGTCAGCAGTGCGAGGTGTGTGCTGAAAGGTACCCATGTAAATTTCCTCAGATGCCTGGACATATGCAATGAGGTGACTTCCCCAATCAGCACTGGCAAATAAACTATGTATTGGACCACAGCCAGCATCACAGGTGGGCAAGCATGTTCTCATGTGTCTTGTATCAACAAGTAGACATTTATAAGCTTATCATTTTAGGAAAGCAGGTGTTCCTTGTGGAGTAGTGGTGGGGTCCACTGCCTATTACTAGCAGAATCCACATTTATTCCAAGGACCTAGGTTCAAGACCTGGAGCCAGGAGGAACAACCAAGATAAACAAATAAATATAAGTGCTTCTTCCTTCTCTCCCATATTGCCTGCCTTCCTCCTCACCTTCATTTATGCCTGCACTTTTCCTTTAAATAAAAAAGAAATCCAACTAAAAGACTATCATAAAATTATTTTTATTGTCATGTGTCACCCATGGCACCCTTAAAGTTATTGAAAGTGATCGGAAAACACATTTTAACAGAAACATGCTTGAGCAATGGGTCAAAAATGTGAACATTAAATGGAAATGTAATTTTCTCTATAATGCAATGGAAGAAGCTTTACTTGAGAGATACAGTGACCAGCTAAAAGATGCTCTCAAAACTCATTGGAGAGGTGGGTTACTCACCTTTCCTCAGTTCTAATATTCTTAAATAAACACCCTCATGAAGATCCCATACTGAGTTTAATTTGCTCACTGGAGTTTGGATAGCATTCCATGAACAGATGAGTACCAGCTCATCTCTCCAGCCACAATGCGGAAGAGTAAATAACTTGCTTCTGTCAGCACCCCCAGATATAGGTCCAGGGACCCAGTCTTTTATTTGGTCCTGGGAAGTCCAAACTGAACCTCGTTGGTGTACTTTCTTTGTGCCATGGGGACAAGATTTAGAAACTATTCTTTTATAAATCTAAGTTTTATATGGTTATGGTTCAAGCTTATCAAATATGACAATTATACTACTGATACTATCTCAAGGGCATTTTTATTATTTCCCTGTGGCAAATCTGAACACCACCAGTGAATTTAGCTTTTCTTAATACTATTGCATTGCCACATGACCTAGCCTGGTGTACTCACAAAGTCCGTCACTTGTGTTTATTGTCAATTCTATCTCAAGATGGCACAATTGCATGCATTTTACCTGATCAACAAGATTTATCTTTATTGAACCTATTAAACATCACCCTTAGGTAGACTCGAAGAAACACATATTTTGGAATGGGTCTTTATTGGGGCAGAAGTGTGCAAGTAGAGTGATTGCTATGTATATGTCAAGATGCCTCTGTTATCCACTTCAGGCCTGCCATGGAGGGTCCATCCCACCAACTTTGCTGAATGGACTCTAGTACAATATAAATGGACTGAGACCTTCATATCCATAGCATGGATATTATATAAGGACATCAAAAACATGTTTTTGACTTAATTAAATAATAGTGCAGGGCATGTGACAAGACTTTCCATTCCATAAAGCCCTCCCTAGGTTATGCCATAAGGAAGGATATCAAACGCTTAACAGAAACATCAGTAGAGTTGAGAAATAGAATATCTTATTGTATGGGAAAAATGTACTACTTTAAAAAAACATAGGGTGAATCCCTATTAAACAGTGCCTAAATAATATTGTAACAACTGCCCAGGACTCATGAGGCAAACAAAATGAATCTCTCCATAACAAAGAAGCCTCTATGTTTTTGGAAAACATGGTTATACATATAAAACCTATAATTGAACAGGAAGACGAAACTGGGGAGGTCCTTACATCCCTGGACAAGTAGTAACCACCTTAGCCAAAAGTCCCTCAAACTGGGATGCATACCAGGCCAGGTATCAAGTAAACCAATTGGTTGGAGGTTTTATTCCTTATCCCTTCTTAGCCAACAGGGACAGCTATTGATTTGGAATGGCAAGTAGAAGCTCTAACACAACACATCACTGCTGCACTAAACCAAAGTTGTCAAGCTATTTCTCTATTTATTGAAGTGACTCAAATCAGAAAGGTTGTATTACAATATTGCATAACCCTAGACATGCTAATTGCGAGATCTGTAACATAATCAAAACTGAATACTTTTTATATCTACCTGACAAACCACATAATATTAATATGGCACAACAGGCCCTGGGACAATATATATAAGATATTAATGCCTTATCCCAGGATTCAGTATCTACTTGGCTCATCTCTTTGTTTTATGCTTTAATCAAAATGTTATGATGCTTGCCTATCCTGGGTTACTTTCTCTTTTGTTGATGTGGAGTATGGATACAATATTTGTCCTACTCCACTGCCTTAGGGAATATCTGCAAGATGGTGTCAAGATTGTAAGAGTGGAGTGTTGGCAAAGGTGTGGAGTGTAGGTGAAGTCAGCTATACATTGCTCGTTAGAGATTTCTGACTCCCTGCAGTGTGTTCCAAGCCCCATTTCAGCCCAGTGTCCCCACCACCCAAAAGTTGACCTCCTGGCTCACAGCCCAGACAAGTGCAATTTGGAGAGGAGACCAGCACACCCAGATACTACCCAATGTTATTTCCCAAGACAAGATTATTTCTGTACTTCAGTTTATAATATTTATTCTCAAGGTTTTCTGAAACTGCTTACCCTGCAGTGTGACTTATTACAACTTTGTATACCAGCAATATACAGCTGCCTCTTTGTATTCAAATGTATAAAACCACTGTACTAACAAACTATGATGCAGACCTGGACCAGACAGTTGTCACTGGTGCCTCTCTGTGACAGATTCCTGCTGGAACAGCTGCTTCTGGAACTACTCTGTAATTAAATTCATGTTTCTATCTGCTAAATTTCCAGGTGTTTTCTTGGGTTTAGGAGCTCAGCATGACCCCTTAGAGATTTTGGTCTCTCAAGTAACAGTTTCTTTCTGTTCTTTGTTTCTATAATAAATATGCTAAATTTTATATCAGAAAAATGAGCAAAGAAGACAAAAATCCACAAAAGATGGAATGTGAATGACTCGAACATTTGAAGACTATCAAGTGTTTAACAATTGCATACATTTTTGGTGGGAATATATGCTCACGCAATATATTTGAAAAGCAATTCAGTGACAGATATCACAACTTAAATATACTTCTTGAAATTTATTCTAAAGAAATAACCAAAATGTAAAAAAGTATGTCATAATTGTATATCACAGTAATATTTATAATAATTGTACACATCCGTAGTACATATTAGTGTACTACTTAATGAAATGCAAATATTGATCAGGCTTTTTTTAAGAGAGGAAGGGATGGAGAGGAGGATGTTTGTTTTTTAAAGAAGAAAGAAGAAAGCAGAAATTAAAGTAGGTAGGCAGGCAGGCAGAAAGGAAGTAAGCAGAGGACAAAAACTGTTTTATTTATTTATTTTTTGGTTGTTCACCTCAGTCCTGGTTCATGAACCTGGGTCCTTGAAATTACATGGTCCACATCCCAGACACTTAGTATCTGAGCAATGAGGTTGCACCTGATAAGGCTTTTAAAAAGGAAATCTCAAAACTCTCAGTAAATAAGATGTAAATAATTAAGTTTAAAACTAAGGGGGATGTACTATAAGGAAAATGCTGGCTGGTACCTTAAAAAAACCCAAATGTCCTAAATGTCTAACAAAAGGGAAGTGGTTACATAGGATAGCCAATTAATTGGTTATTATTCATATATCAAAAATGCTTGCAAATAATTTTAATGACATGTGAGAAATGTTTTAAAAGAATGCTAAGAAAAATGGAGAATGTTTAACATTCTGATCCCAAGTAATATAGAGTAATACAGAGAACAGGAAAGAAATTTACCGAAATGGTACAAGGCTATGTCAGGCATTGAGAGAAGTTATTAATGATCTATTCAATTTATATTTTTCAGTTATCTACAATAAATATGCTACTTTTATTATCAGAATATAATTTAGTTAAAAGAACTTCATTTCCTTTAATTAAAGAATTGATATATGATATATCTCTGTTTTTCTTCCAGATTTTTCTCATGTCCTTCCCCAAATAAACTGTAAGAAACCTAAGCTCAAATAGTATATTACTGTGTTTTGATATATCTAGCAAAATTTTAATGGAATTAACTCTTGGTCAAATTTCTAGAAGTATTCTTAATCCATACAGGATCAATTTAATGTTCAAATGAAGTAAAATATTACCATGCATATTAATTCTCCTTACATGATCAAAAGCATCTTATTCTCTACATAAGCTTTTCTTATTTTATTGAAGAAACATCACATTATACCATTAAATAGTTTTAAAGTGTGCCTCATTGTAAATCAACATCTGAATATACTAAAATAAATTTACCACTAATAGTTCAAATTTCATTTTCTTTTTTAAAATTAATAAATTATTTCCAACTTTCCCTGAGTCTACATGAAATTCATCATACAATCTATTCCAATGATGAAATGCCAGGAAAGAGAAAAGGGAAAATAGGAAAGTTTATTAGTTTGTGGTACTTCTGATTAAATGGTAAACTCCACTGTGCCTTTTCTCTCAAAGTCTCCTAGATCTAAAAAGAAAGAAGTGTGAATTCTTCTTTTTCCTGTTACTCCTTTCAATCACAGTTTTACTTTTGAGGTTGAAGAGGTACGAATTTATTCATTCTTTTAAAAAAGTAAAGAAAAACAAGGAATTGAAATTATAATAATGTAAACACAATCAAGGTATAGCATTTCCTATAAGCAACAGTTTTATACTTATTTATGAGAGTAGAGGTATTATGATACACAATTAAATCCTTTAGATATTTTATATACTTATATACTATTTGTTAAAAGGTAAATAATTTATTAGGCTTTAAAAAATCAAATTCCCCATAAATAAGATCTAAATAATTAATTTTAATATTAAGAGGTAGGTACTACAAGGATTAAACAAAGCAAACACTGGTTATAAAGCAGTAATTTTGTAGCACAAGAATAAAGATGTTTTTATGCTGGCTATATAAAACATCATCTCTCTTTTTATACTCTGTCTTTTTAAAAATACTTATTTTGACACTAATTGCATGTATTGTTGGAAAGTTGATTCTCCAGTTCTGGAAGGAGTCTTTAAAAGAAAGTGTCCATGAATCTTTTATACCCATCAGGTTAGTAGTATACAGGTTAACTGCTTGTAAAATATCAGAGGTAAGGTGAAATCTTTGTCTTGACTTATACTACATTATTTATAGAAGCAAATGTACCAACCACAGGAAATTTTGTATGATTCATCTGCAATAATAATAAGGTACAGTATTTAAGTTATCATAGTGGACCATGTTGTTTGTTTCTTTATTACATTATTTTGATGCTTGAGAAAATAATTTAATTTGAGAAAACACTCAGAAAGTAGCAATCTTCAGAGCAGTAATCCTGGGCAGGGCAGAGGCTTCAAAAAATGAGGTCTTTAGAGTTTGGGAAAACACCCAACTGAAATGAAGATTTTTCTCAATCTGCTCCTCAGATTCTCAGTCTTGGAAGCTTTGTAGAAGAAGCTTTGAACTTGGCACTTAGTTCTGAGGAAAGCTAAGGGAAGATTTAGTAAGCACCATCAGAAATAAAAGCAGAAATCAATATTCTGGCTGTTTAAACTATTATCTCAAAGTAAAGCAAGAGATAAAGAAAAGCAACAAAGACTACTAGAATTTTCATAGGTTCCATATTCTTTGTAACATCATCTATTAGACGGTGATCTCTTTGGGAATTATAATGCTCCACACTAGGCTGTGATATATTTAAAAACATTTCCATCTTATATTCCAAGAGTGAGCACAGTGTTCAACACTTTATAAATATCCAAGACCAAATACTTTCAGAAATGAGCCCTGTTGCTTAATTTTATCAATTCATTGACTTTCTGTTTACTTTACTTAGAAAATGTGTAGTATATTTTAAGTGATTTTATTCTTAAGTTCTAAAAGTTATTACAAGTAGAATTATAGAAGAGCATTTATAGAAATATTCATATCTAAATACCTTATAGTACTTTTTTAATTCCAGATATCATATTTATTGTCATCATTACTACTAGTAATAATAGCTTCCAAGGTATATTCTATAAAGATGACTCTGATTCCAGTGGTCAGGACTCTCTGGAACTCGCAAGATTCCCAAGTAACTATTTTTTGGTAACCTTCTTAACAAGGTGGTGTTTTAAGGCTGATCTTTATATATCACTATAGTTTCTTATTTTTTGTCTTTTATTGATTTTATTGAAGGGCTATTACATTTCAACATTAATTTGGTTTGAGGTATACATGATAGCAAATTTACATCTGTATATAGTACAGTAGGTTTACCGCTATTTCTTTTTATTCCTTCACTTTACAATTATCCCCTTCACCCCATTTTCCCCCAACTCCCCATCTCTTCTTGCACCCTCAGATTTGCCTTTTGTTCTCACTAAAAGTCTACTGTGGTTTGGATTAATTCTCTTTTTTTGAAGTCTATTATTGTTTAATTTAGATCATTTGTTTGCTTTCTGCATCTATATACATCATATGAATGATAGTATATAATGTCTGCCTTTCTCCTTCTGGCTTATCTTGTTAAGCATAATTTTCTCCAAGTCCGTCCATGTTGCTGCAAATGGCAAGATTTCTCCCTTTTAATGGCCATGTAGTATTCTATTGTGTACATATACCACATCTTCTTTATCCATTCATCTGTTGATGAGCTTTTAGGCACATTGGGAGCAGAAAACAGAGCAGGGACGAAGTGGAAGTTGGCAGAACATCAGGAACACCTCATCTGGAAAAACAGGCGAAGGCCACATTGGAAAATCATTGGGGCAGTGTTCCTGTAACTGCTCACTCCCAAGAACAAGAAGATACAGTTATATAGCAAAAGAAGGCAGAATATTTGAGGCTCTCAGTCCTCAAGGCTGTTAGCCCCCTGACCCCACCTTTCTCTCTCTCTTTCTGTGTTTCTTATTCTCCTGTGTCCCCTCTTCTCTTCTGTTCACCAGGAACTATCCTGGCATAGGTGCTTTACAGCTCTTGGTTATTGTGAATAATGCTGCGATGAACATGCAGATGCATATATATCTGCAAATAAGTGGTATGTTTTTAGGGTAAATACCCAGTATAAGAATAACTGGATCATACAGAATTTCCATTCTCAATTCTTTGAGGAATCTACATACTGCTTTTCAAAAGGATTGTCCTATTTTTCATTCCCACCAACAGTAGGAATAAGAGTTCCCTTTTCAAATCCTCTCTAGCAGCTGTTGCTTCCTTTTTCCTTTTTTGGATGATGGAAATTCTCATAGGTGTAAGGTGATATCTCATTGTTGTTTTGATTTGCATTTCCCTAGTGACAAGCAAGTAGGACATCTTTTCATGTACCCATTGGTCACCTGTATATTGTCCTTGGAGAGAATCTATTTTTAAATGGATTGCAACTTTTTTGTTGTACAATTTTATGAGGGACCTATATACGAAAACTATAGGACACTGCTAAATGTGATACAAGATGGCACAAAGAAATGGAAAGATATTCTATGCTCATGGATTGGAAGAATTAAAATAATCAAAATGCTCATACTGCCTAAGGTGATGTATAGATTCAATGTTTTCCCCATCACAAATTCAAAGACATTTTTCACAGGTATAGAACAAAAATCATAAAAATTTATTTGGAACAGCAAGCAATCCAGAGTAGCAAAAACAATCCTCAGAGAAAAAACAATAATGGAGGAGTCATGCTCCCTAACTTCAAACTCTACTACAAGGCAATCATAATCAAAACAGCATATTGCAATAAAAACAGAAATATAGATCAATGTAACAAAATTGAAAGCACAGAAACAAACACACATATATGAACATTCAATTTTTGACAAATGAGTCAAAAACTTAAAATGGGCCAAAAATAATCTCATCAATAAATGGTGCTGTGAGAACTAAACATTCACACACAAATGGTTGAAACTAGACCACTACTGAACACCATACACAAAAATTAACTCAGAATGGATTAAAGACATATATAAGGATGAAAACCACAAAATATATAGAAGAAAACTTTGAAAAAAGTCTACTGGACATTGACCTAAGAGATATCTTTGAGAACTCTACTCTAATAGCAAGGGAAATAAAATCCAAAATAAACAAATGATATTACATCAAACAGAAAAACCAAAAAAAACAAAAACAAAAACAAAAACAAATTCCACAACAAAAGAAACTCACATCAGAACAAAAAGGCAATCAACTGGAAGAATATATTTGCCAATAACATCACTGACAAGAGGTTATTATCCTTATATTGTTTAAAGTGCTTTATCTTATGTCATTTTATTCCTATAACAACACCAAAAGCTAAACAGGTCATCTTTCCCCTTCTTTTTTCTCCATCCTTCTTCTTCTTCCTCCTTCATTATCTTATTCTTTCTCCTTTATTATTATAGTTATTACTATTGTTATCATCATTACTATTATTTTACCGACAAAGAAACTTGGGTACAGAAAACTTAAGTTCATACATTCTTTGGAAGCAGAGGACAGGCTAGGATATAGTCCAGCTGTTGCTCAGTAGAGAAGCTGTTTTTTTTTCATATGACTGTAGGTCATGCAGTTCTGAAGAAACCCAGGTAGATGTCTCACAGGTAATGCCTGGATGTATCACTCCCATAGGATTGAAACTTCCAAGACTTTGGAAACCTGGGGATTTTGAGACAAGGATAGGTGGAAGTTGTATATTTCCTTCTTCACAAGATCTAATCAAATACACAGATAAAAAAGCACAATTTAAACCTCAAACAACTAAAATTTCCATTAATCAGTTAACACTTTATTGTGAATTAATGGATTATTAAGAAGGGAACAAAATTATAGAGGGAGGCACAAAGAAAAAAAAAAGAATCTGAATAGAAGATTCCAAAGCCACATTGCATTCAAAATTATTTCATCCTTTGATCTAGAAATCTCTAAGTCAATTTTGCAGTAAATTTAATTATCTTCTGCACTCTTTTTCAGCACGGTTTACTGAGTACAAAAAAACCTAACATTTTCCCAAGAAAATTATCTGGGTAAAAATCCAAAGTGTTATGAAACTATAAACTATTCTAAGAGTTAAATGCCCATGGTCAAAAAGTGTTAATTATGTAGAACTGTGATCTTAATTTAATGTTTATTGATAACATATATAAGAATTATTTAAGAACTTGAAATTATTCTATATATGTTCTTAACTTAAAAATCAACCCCAGAATTTAAGTGTGGTAATCTGCTTTTCATCTAAAAATAAACATAGCATCTAAAATGACAGATAATTCCAATTTAAATTATAATGAATATTATAAATACAAAATAAATACAAAGACTGTCCTGATTCATTATTGTATAATTTTTCTGATATGTATAATTTTTCTGATATGATATTATTTGTTCTCCACAAATGAATTTCTGAATAATTTACCTTGCTTTAAACACAAATTAAGCATGCTTAATTCTACATTATACTTTTTTCTTTATTCTCAGTATCAACAATAGAATTTCATAATGAAAAGACATTCAAATATATCAAGATCAGAATAGCAAAAGTTATGCATGACTCACAAATAACACTGTACTACTACTAAATTTTCCCTTATATTCACGATAATTCTATTTTACAAAGCACAAAATTGCTTTTATAAGTGTGATTATTAGCATCTCTGTATCTAAAATCAGATTACTTGTGTCTCTCTGATATAAGTATACTAGAGCTTTCAAATTTGAAAATATAATTTAGAAATCTATTTTATTTGTCAACATTGATCAATGCATGTAAAACATATAGTAAGACATAATTAAATAAAATTGTGCTAAGATCAGAATAATCCCTAAATGGAAATGATCTAAATTGCTGATAATGTAAAGTTAATTTACCAATTATATTGTCTTAAATTGTTTTTTTTTAAGTAATACATTTTCCTGAATGAGTTGATAAAATATACCTGAGGCTATGAAGACATGAACATTAGATTTTGTAATATAGATCATGAGAGAAATAATGGATGTTTAAATCATGTATTGTATTTTATTTTTGGAAAATGGAGATGTACTTTTAAAAAATTTCTCCTACTTAGTACAACTAAAAACGTGTATATTATGTATAAAATACGACCTTGAAAGGTGAAGAAAAGAAGTCAGTATATTTAGGAACCTCAGAGGCTGAGGAACAACATGAGTTTCCCATGTTTTCATTTTGCCTCATCATCACAGACTTGATCTGAATAAACCTGAATTCTAAGAATGCCAATGAGCGCTGGCAATAAACGTCTGAGCAAAAATCTATTCTCTCGGTCAAAGAAGAAGAAAAAGGGTAAACTAACAAAACAAAAAATACTAAACTATCAAATTCTATCCAACCAAACCCCACAGAAAACACTGTGGGGACACTCAAACTCATGCAAGTAAACTTCAAATGAAGAGTTAAGACTTCCTTCTTGCAAGACTCTAATAAGGACTCTGAATATCCTTACCAAGGTAATGTCAGAGAAGGTCACATAGAAATCCAGCACTTTCATCCCATCACCCAAGAATAAACCTCACTCTCCCACAAGAGTTTCAGTAGATATCATGAAGTGAGCCAGAATTCCCATCCCTGACTAGCAGTAGTGAAGAGTCCTCCCTACTTGATGCCAGCCAAGGTCAAGAGTGAAACCTGATCTGCTACCTTCACTTAAATGTAATAAGGCAGTCCCCAACTCAGCCCCCTTGCTGCTGCTTGAAGCAGTATCAGAGTAAGGTAGTTAAAACAGATAGTTTAACTAAGATGAAAAGTTTCATAATACAATGCAAAAATGTTGAAGTTAAAAATTGTTTAGCATCCCAAGATCAGGAAGGTACCAATAAGAATAAAAACAGATGAACAATAGATGACAGCAAGAAAACAAACAAAGTCTGAAAAAAATTTAAGTAGATATGATACAAATGTTTCACTGAACAATTATGAAGATACTTGAAACAAATGGAAAGTTTCAAGGAAGACATAGAAGATAAAAGGATACTCAAGAATCGACTTGTGGATGGTGACTTGATAGGACGCACTTTTGGGTCGCTCCGCATGGCATTGAAAAAAGCAAAAAAATGACCTGTTTTCCTGAGCAAACACCAAAAAATGACTGGTACTTCAGCTGGAGACAGAATAGCCAACGACTAATGGTGTGTGAGGGCACCCAGCGGGGTTCTCAGCTAAGCCAGTGATTTGGATTTGGGAGTCTCCAGAACACCTGGTGAGGCAGAAGCTAGGGATTTCGGGACCAGTTGTGGAGGCAGCAAGAAGCGGGTCTAGTGGGGCTGAGATGTGGAGCCACAGAGAGCTGACTTGGAAGGGGGTGAAAGGAGAGCCAGCACACCAGGAGCTGAGCTGGAGCCTGTGTGGTGAAATTGCGCTGGGAGCTGCCAAACCAGAAATCAGCCAGAGTTCAAAGCCCTCTGACAACCATTTCACCCCAGAGCCACAGAGGAGTCCACCAAGCAAAATACCTGCCCACCACATACCCGCCCAGTACAAATCCAGCCCAGCAGATACCCTACCCCCCCACCAGATTACAGTGAGAAGGCAGTCCCAAAATTCAAAGCTATGGGCTAGCGCCACCTTGTGGGTACAAGCCTAACTGCAGCCTGATTCCCTATCCTGGGCAAATCAAACCAGGCAATGCCAGGGAAGCCAAACCCTCAGAAACATAAACGGAATGCTGAACAGACCAAAAGCACAGAGAAATATTCGTGAAATGATGGATCCAATAAAAAAAATCCAGGGGAAAATTTGAATACAGCAGATATAAGTTAATTACCTGAAGAGGAATTTAGGGTAACAGTGATTAATATACTCACGGGAATCCAGAAATCAGTAGAGGTAGTAAATGAGAATGTCAGGAAGAAAAGAGAAGAAATAAAACAAGACATCAAATAGGTAGAAGACCAGATGTCTAAATGAAAGAACTCAATAGAGGGACTCAACAATAGTATGGATGAGGCTTCAATAGAATCAGTGTTCTGAAAGGTAGGATAGAGGAACTCAATCAAGCAAACCAGCAAAGAGATAAAAAAAATCAAAGAATCAAAGACAGCATTGAGACTTGTGGGAGAACAACAAAAGGAACAACATTTGAATCACAGAGGTCCCAGAAGAAGAGAAAAGGGGGCAGAAAACATACTTGAAAAAATAATAGATGAGAACTTCCCCAATATGAAGAATGAAGCAAGCCTACAGATCCAGGAAGTTCAAAGAGTTCCTAATAAAAGAAACCTCAAAGAGAAATACACCTAGACACATCATTATCAAAATCTCAAAAATTCAAGATAAAGAAAGACAATTAAAAGCAGCCAGAGAAAACTGTCACATACAGAGGAGCCCCCATAAGATTGTCAGAAGATTTCTCAAATGGAACTCTACAGGTCAGAAGGGAATGGCATAATATTTTCAAAGTGCTGAAAGAAGAGGAGCTTCAATCTAGGATACTATATCTGGCAAGATTATCATTCAGAACGGAAGGAATAATAAAAACCTTTTCTGACAAGCAAAAGTTAAAGGAGTTCATCATCACAAAGCCAGTTTTGCAAAAATATTAAAGGATGCTCTATAAAGTGTAAAGAAACCACACAGAAAACCAGTAAGACAGCATATATTAAAAGTGGGGACGAAGAGAAGAGAACAAAAATGTGAATAGTTAGAATGAGTGGAAGATTAATATGCTTTCAAATAAAATTAAGTAGTAAACACAGAACTGTGAACACTAACTTCAGGGTAACCTCAAAATACACCCCCATGGAGAAAGTGAAGAAGACAAAAGACAAAATTAATCAAAACATAACTGCACCTATTCAACCTAAAAAGACAAAGTCATCATCTTGAACAACATACAGAAGTCAAAACATTTGGGATATCGCAAAATTAGTTGTAAGAGAAAAGTTTATAGTAATACAAGCACACATAAAAATCAGGATAAATCTCAAATCAAATATCTAACCACTCGCCTGAAGAAAAGTACAAATGAAACTAAAAATTAACAAATGAGGGAAATAATAAATACTAGAGGATAAATACTACTAAGACACAGGGACAACATCTGGTACAAGTCTGTTCTTTTCTGGCTACAATGATTACAGGGTTTCCAGGAGGAAGTCTCAGGTTCTTCAACAGCAGATGGAATACCTGGGAGTCATCTTAACCACAGGATACAGATAATGCCTGTGATGCATTGGAAAAATTTTGACATGGGAAGTCTATGATCAATGCCCCCCATAGAGGATGCAACCCTGTGACTTCACTGAGAAATGAGACTTACTGGACAACAAGTGCAGCAATGGGCTGATAATTGTCACATCGTTTGGTGAATCTACCTGCCTTACAACCCAACAGGGACTGGCACAATAGAAAGATACAATGGCCTGCTGAAAAATGAACTCACTCATATGTGAGTTGGACTGCCCAGTCACACAGACTTTGAGATGCTTAATTGAGCACCCAAACCCTGGCGCTGCTCTACCAGTGAACATCCAAACCCAACCCTGGACAGCCCAATGTGACTGCAGGTACACAGGAACAACCAACCTTGCAACTGGGAAACAGGTTCCAAAATCACATACCTTTTACAGTCCCTGCAGGCATACCCCCTGGGCAAAGTACCTTCACCTGCCTTTAGAGAGTTCAGGGTGGATCTAGATAATGCTCCCTGGCGACCTCTTAGGTTAGCTGGGGTGCTCTACAAGTAGAATAGCAAAAGCCTGCTGCTAATTGCACTAATTGGACAAATGATACCTGGGAGTGGCCATGCATCTCCAAGTGAATGCTGACTGCCCTGCTGGAAGCATAACTTGGTGATATCCTCTGACACTCTTCTCCCATCAAATGGGCAATATATATAATCTACTTGCAATAACTGCCTTAGCTAACCACACTGCTTGCACCCTAAACTGAATGGCATGTTCAGTAACACTCATTGACCAAAGGCAGAAGTTATGTTACAGAATAAATTGACACTAAACATGCTCACAGTGGCTTAAGAAGGAACTTGTGTGCTGATTGGTCCCAAATGCTATACTGATATTTCTAATGCCTTTCACAATATCTTTCTTTCCGTATAGGCTGGAAGTAAGGAAAGTCCTATGGTTTCAATTTTAGAGAACAACCATTTCTCTACTTGGTGATCCTCACTCTTGTCCTGGTCGAGACAGATATTACTGGGCATAGCCAACAATCTACTCATTTTGATCACCTTGATATACAGTCTGTACTGATACTGTAGCATATGGATGCAATATGTAAATGCCCTAACCATACAGGATACCTACCAGAAGAATGATGCACAGTTTGTGAGAGGCCATGGGTAATGTTGGGGTAGATTGTAGGGTACTGTGAGAATATTACCCATGTCCAAATTTGGAAGTGAGTTCATCAACTGGCCAATGTTGAGCATGGATTTGAATGTAATAGATAGACTTTCTGAAATTATTACTGCCTCTGCTTGTACTGACTTTACCTGAGATGTCCTGGAATTTTGTTGTGCTTGCCTACTTGACCATTCCTTGTTCTTGCCACTTGGCTGTTTCTTCATGCTCACTATCCTCCATCTGCTGATACCCCTTATAAAAGAGTCCTTCTCCCCACCAGTGGTATGGTAGCTTTCCAGAAGCATCCCCAACCTGTTGCCTTCGGGGAAGTGGAAATGAGTCTGAGCCACCACCATTGGAACCCCCTTGTCATGAGTACAATAGAGGCCATGTCCTTGTCACCTGTGTCTTCTCAGGATTTTCTTGGACTATCAACTAGGCAGGGCATTACTCTGCCAGAATGCAAACACCTGTATAACAACATGTGAGCACCATATGCAAAACTTAACTCAAAATTAATAAAGGATGTAAAACCATAAAATACATACAGGTAAAATAGGAAAAGTGCTGCATGACATAAACCTAAGAAATGTCTTTGGAGAAGTAACATGACAAAGGAAACTAAAGTAAAAATAAACAACTAGAATTAAAGTGCTTCAGTACAGTAAAAGAAACCACCACTAAAACAAAAAAGTAACCAAGTGAATAGGAGAAGATATTTGCACAACATACATCATACAAGAGCTTATTCTCCAAAAAAAACATAAAGAGTTCATACATATTAACGACAACAAAAAGCAACATGTTCAAAGAAAAGGCAAAGGAGATGAATAGACACATTTTCAGAGAAGACACACAGACGGCCTACAGACACATGAAAAATGTTCTCCATCCATCATTCACCATCAGAGAAATGCAAATTAAAAAAATATCACCTCACATCAATGAGATTGACCTATATCAAAAAGAATGGAAACAATAAGTACTGGAGAAAGTGTGGAAGAAAAGGAACTCTTTTAACTGTTGGTGAAGATGTAAATAAGTGCAACCTTTCTGGAAAATATTATAGTTTCCTTCAAAAAAAGAACTGGCACACACTGATGGAGCAGCGGTTAGGTCAATTGCCTCTGAAGCAGCACAGGCCACATACACCTGGGTTCGAGTCTCAGGTCCAGGGGGAAACAACTAGAGTGACCAACTAAATGGAAATAAAATAAAAATGCTTTTTCCTCTTCTCTCTCTCTTCCTGCCTGCCTACCTGCCTATTTACTAGCCTTAATTTCTGCCTAGCCTTAATTTCTGCCTGAATCTTTCCATTTAAAAAATAGTCATTACCACTTGATCCAGCAATGTCATGTCCAGCATATACCCAAAGGGTACAAAAACACTAACCAGAAAAAAACATGCACCTTTATGTTCATAGCAGCACAAGTCACAATAGCCAAGACATGGAAATGCCCATCAACAGATGACTGCATAAAGAAGCTGAGGTATATATACTCAATGGAATCTATGAAGCTATTTAAAAAGATGAAATTCTGTCTCTTGCAATAACCTATATGGTGATGGAGGCTATTATTCCTGGAAAAATAAACCTGAAGGAAAAACAAAAGTACAAAATGTTTTCACTCATATGTGAAATATAAATAATAAAAGCAGCAAACAGACAAATCACAACAAAATCTAGAGAAGTAAGAACAAGGCTCCTAGGAGGGTTGTAGGAAGGGGAAGGGGAAAGAATTAGTTGATATAGTGGTGGTGAAGTGAACTATATTGTGGTAGTGATGGTGTTGTAAAACACACAGATTGAGTTGTTAATTAAATATTCTGAAAATCATATCACAATGTAAACAAAATATTAATAGAAAATATGACATTATCTATGTAGAGAACCTTAAAATAACAACAGCAAAAAACCACCCAAACTATAAAAGTGAATTTGATAAGGACTCAGGATACAGGATCAACATAAAAAAATACTTTTCTATGTATTAGCAGTGTACATGTGAACATTAAAATAAAAATTACAATAAAATTTAGTTGGTCAAAAAATGAAACAGTTGCAAATGTAATAAAATGAATACAGCAGTTGTATAATGAACATACAATGCTGATGAAAAAATCAAAGAAGATCTAAATAGGGACTCAAATTTATTGTTTAAATAATTATAATGGTAAATATTTCAATTCTTTCCAAGTTAGTGTATACATTTAACAAAATTCCTACCAAAATCCTAGCAGATTTTTATAGATAAAAGCAAGAATATTTGAAAATTTATATGGAAAGTCAAAGGAACTAAAAATAGCTAAACCAATTTTGGAATTTATTAACTATTTTAGCCCAATTGCATATTTACTTTATAGCAACACTATGCAAGAATGTATGGAATTGGTGCAGGGATAGACAGATCAATGGAATAGAAATAGACACACAGAAATATGATCAACTAATTCTTGACAAAGGTACAAAAGCAAGTATGCTTTTTCAACAAATACTGCTATAACAAATACACATGCATATGCAACAAAGTAAACCTCCACACACAGTTCATAACTTATACCAAATACACTCAAAATGGATAACAGAATTCAATGTAAACATAAAACATGAAATCTTTTGAGAAAAGAGCAGATGAAAATATTTAGGATAAAATGCTAAGCAGAGTTTTCATTTTTGATACCAAAAGCACAATCTATAAAGGAAAAATTCATCAATTACATTTCATTAAAATTGAAAAGATTCTTTTCTGTGAAATACTTAAAAGAATGAAAATAAAAGCTATTGGTTTAGAGAAAATATTTGAAAACTATATTAAAGGATAACTATCTAGATAAAGAAAATATTTTTAAAATTTTTTTAAAGTTTTAAAAACCCAATTAAATATAATAAAAATATATGAAAAGATGTTTTACTGAAGATGATACACAGATGGCAAATAAACACATGAAAAGAAGTTCAACATCACTAGTCTCTAGGAAAATGCAAGTTAAAAGCAAAATGCCATATCACTACACATCTTAGGAAAACAGTCTGGAAATTCCTCATTAGATAAATATAGTTATCATAAGACTCAGCACTTCTACACCTAGGTATATCATAAGAAGTAGAAACATGTTGACACAAGAATATGCTCATAAAATGTTCACAGAAGCATTATTTATAACAACCAAAAGACAGAAATAGCCTAGAGGTTTATCAACACAAAATTTGGTATAGTCATACAATGAAATATTAGGTTGCTATAAAAGAATAAAAGTACTGATAAATACTACAACATAGATGAACCTTGAAAACAAAACAAATGAGCCAAATGAAACAAAAATAGTCTTTTAGTCTATAGAATCAAATTAGTGGTTTCCAGAAGGGAAGAAGGAAGGAGGTGGGCAAATTGGGTAAAAGGAGTCAATTATGTGGTTTCATTTAGAATTGAACTATTGGTGATAAACTTAATATATTATATACAGATATTGATTTATGATGAT
>RJWH01004232.1:52429-116015 GCA_004363575.1 Solenodon paradoxus | reverse complement strand
TTTTGACCTATGTTGTAACACACTAAGATTATAAAACAAATGTCTATGGCAAATTCAAACTTGCAGAAGAGAAAACATTGAGACACAAGGAAATAGTGATAAATCTCTGATTTCTTAATATCGTTGCATCATTTAATAAACTATGCTAAAGATGGTTCGCAGGCAAGTCTGCACGTCCTCCCTCACCCCAGGCAAAGCTGATTGCTTCATAGATATTTTATCCTTCTTTAGGATTTAACTTCTTCACTTTAAGAAAGAAGCTCTTACAAATATTCACATCCATCACTCTCTTCTGAAGACTAGAAGTCTTCTTGTCTCTTGTACCCCATTTGTAACCACATAGGCTAGAGTGTTTTTAGATCATCTATTTGACCATGATTCACATTTCTCAAGAGAATCACTACTCTGGTTTCAGAACAAAATACTCTTAAAATAGTTCTGATCACCTAATCCTCATGATATTTTATTCTACAAAGGCATTATCCAAGAAACCTGACAAATTGTGCATTTATGTTTAATCCTCAAAGCTCTTTTCACCAGATTGAGGTTAATGCAGAAAAATCAGAAATAAGCCCCAAATAAAGCAAAGAGCTAAAACTGGACTAGGCCATCTGCAAGCAGGGTGATACCTTTAAATAAATGTTTCCAAAAAATGACGCTAAAGAGAGAGAGTATGCACAGAAATTTGCAGAAATAGTTTTTGGGCAGCAGCTTCAAATATCTTTTATTATAAAAATATTTAAAATTATTTTAAAAGGGAGAAAATAGAGTTAAAATATATAAATACTTATATATAGAAGTCCCCTGTCCTTTTAACTCCAGTCTCCAGAATTAGGACCTATAAATAGTATGACATAAGCCTATCCAGAAATTTTTACATAATTATATAGAAGTTGTGGCTTAAGTACTTTTTTTTATAATACACTTTTTTAAATTTAAGAAATAATTCGTTATCTTTACATGTGTATAGTGTGTGCGTATCTCTCTCTATACAGATATAGATATACAATTTATTCTTTTTACTACCTAAAAGCAGTCATAGATATATAAAACTAGTTTTACTAGTCCTCTCTTAATACTTAATGTTTCCATTTTGTTCTCTGTTAAAATAATACTTCAAGGAACATTCCTTTATAGAAAGTTCTCTTCTTTTGTGAGTTTGTCCGTAGAGTGAATTAGTGTAAGTGACAGAGTGGAATCATTCCTAAATGTTGATACTGCCAAACTGTGCTCCAAATACACTCTTAGAATTTCTACTCTCATCCTAAGGATGTGCTGAGGAGATACAGTGAGCTATTTAATCTCCAACCTCAGATCCCCTCACTTGCATGGGCTTCTAAGACATGGAACTTGAAATGCGTAGCTGTTTCTAGCATTTTTGTAAAATTAGCAAAAGCAGGATATTTTAATGACATTGGGGAAATACAGTCTCTTTACTCAGATTTTTCTGCTGTTAACCCCTCACATGCCAGGTGGAATTAGAGTTAGACTTAGAGAAAGTTGAGTTGGGAAGATGACATTTTAACTGAAATTTGTAATGATCTTTTAGAAGATTTCAATATAATAGATGAGAAGTGACAGGCTCCCAACATAGACATATAGGAAGAGTCCTTTCTTAGTCACCTTTAAAATTATTAAAGAGATGAAATGAAATCCAGATTGAAAATGAGTGGAATATGAAACTAAAGCAAAAAAGATGCGTCATGAAACCAACAGAAGTTATTTTGATATCAAGTGATGAATTTTTAGAAAAAAAAAAAAAAAGATCAAATGACTCCCAAAACAGTAATTCATTAAGGACAGAAAATATTTTTAGGAGCAACAGTGAATATGTTCTTGGCTTACTTTATAATTAAACTTATAAAGAGGAACATGTTGTATAAATACACTAAAATGATTGCTTTTTGTTGATTTGAAAGGAAATTCTGGTCTAGATGGTGAGAAGAAGGTCAATTACCAAACCACATGCCAGTGAGTCAGTCTTTAGAATTGATTAGTCACTATGTAGCAACATGTGAAATTCCTTGAAACATGACAGATTGTATCTGAAAAAAAGTTAGAATTTAAGAGAAACTTTTCTGAACTATCAAAAAATGAAAAAACATTGATCAACCATGACTATATTTCTATTTTCTCTTTACAAAATTTATAAAGTTAACATCAGAAAGGACAATCAAAGAGTGTGCAATCAGAAATTTTAGAGGTATACCAGATAGTAAATTTATACAAATGTTATTTTCCTGGATTCTTGCAATGTTTGTGGTCTGTCACCATTTAAAAATGTGTAATTCATTGGAATTCTTCTTATTCTAAATAAAAATGGAAGGTTGTACTGAACAACATATTCCTTTTTTCTTAAAGAGGACGGCAACGCTGTCTAAGCTTCAGGCACAAACACTGGGTCCACCGCTGAATTTATGAGAGAACCATTTCCAGAGTTTCTTGCCATCTAGGCAGTAGTAAATTTTTGAATACATGCCAATCTGATAAGTAATAGATGGTACATCATTGCTGTCTAACTTATTTCTTTAATAATGAATTAAATGGAGTCCTCTGTATGATTCTTTTCTACAGAAACCCCTGTAATTATCTGCCTATCACTTCTTGTCTCCATTTTTTATTTCAAATTTCTCTGAGAATCTGGGTAGAGCAATCATGCTACAAATCCTCTCCCCAGTTATTTGTTAGTCCTTAAACTTTGCTTATGATATAATTTGCTGTCTTATTCAAAAATATTTACTTTTTATCAGAACTACCCAATGGCAGCATTCTGAAAACAGTGAAAGTGCTAATTTTTCATAGATTGAGGCTCCAATATGCATCAACTCAAATATATTTTTGTTTTTGAAAGAGAAAGGGAGAGAGGAAGCATTTTTAAGGAAGGAAAGGGGAAAGGAGAAAATTCCTTCCCTCTCTCCCTCCCTCCCTCCTTCCTTCCTTCCCTCTCTCCCTCCCTCCCTCCTTCCTTCCTTCCCTCTCTCCCTCTCTCCCTCCTTCCTTCCTTCCCTCTCTCCCTCCCTTCCCTCCTGTGTTTTTTGTTTTTTTTTCACCTTCCCCAGGTCACAAACCCAGTTCTTGACCTTTACATGATCTGCACCTCTGTGTCTCAGCTGCCTGATGCCCAAGGAGTAACATACCCTTAATGTCAAATAACACAACTATAATTTATGAAGGATAAAAAAAACTTAGATACTTGGCTTACTTTCTTCAAGTAGAGATGTATTTGATCGTTTTCCTTAGAAATCAAGAATTCTAGCTATTTCCTTCCCTTCCCTTTCTCTACAAGGTCAAGTTACTCTGCACTTGGAATTGGTGAGAGCCTAGATGAAGCAATAGGACCTGCATTTTTATTGTCAAGAGGTGACTCTGAGCTACCAGGTTGCGGGCAGTGCCCTTTCTTACTCTCCTGGGCTGAGACGCCCACAGGCCAGTTCCTTGGACTCCTAGCTGTGTACGGATTGCACACGATGCCAACTTCATAGAAAAGATGAGAGCGCCCCACAGGAAAACCCATTCTCGTCACTCGACAGTCCCCTTCAGGATGACAAGCCACAGTGCCCGCTTGCCTGGCCATCTATTTTGAATGTCACCTCCGTAAGACTTTTCTAGGTCCCCGAGCAGCGACTACGCACTCTCTCACTGATGTTTCCACAGCATTTGGTTCACAGCATCCCTGCAACAATTAACTCACATACAGTGCAATATGCATGATGCTTGTTTCCATTTGACAGGCACTTCAGACAAGAGTTATCCCACTGAATCCACAGCACCCACCATAAGACTTGGTGGACAACACGTACTCAAGAAACTTTTGTAGAGTGCGCATAACAAGTATAAATATGATCTAAATGGAGGATGATATAGTGTGGAAAATCTACCTACAGGTACACTGATAGGAAGAGAAGTGTGCTGTGGATGACTCCAGTGATGATGCAAGTGAGGTGCTCTGCTGAGTGGGGAAAGGTAAAGCACAGCAGGCAGATTCTCATTCTTAGGCTTCTCAGACCCAGCCCCTCATGACTGAGCGTCCGTCCTCACCGGCTCCAGGGACATGCGGCCGGAATCTGGAGACACTCTCTTGCTTCACCACACACGAGTAAACACATTTACTCCAACACAACACAATTTACATCGAGTGACAAATGCTGATGTCACGAGAGGCATGACTTTGGCATTAAAAATGAGAGTCCACTTATTTTCACAGATACTCTTTTATATAATTATATATAATAAACAGCTTAGACAAGGGCTTCACAGCCTTTTAAATGTTTATGGAAAATGATGTGAGTTGGTTGAGGAAAGATGATCCAGGAGGAACCACCTTACCACGGGCTTCTGGCTGCCCCGCATCTCTTTATCACACAGTGCAGATCTCCCGAGTAAATCATCGTGCAGTGTCCACTTCTCGTTTACCTTCCTCCACACTGCCGAGGGACAGCAGGGTTGGGAAAGGTACGGCGGCCTGGTATTTAACTGGTTCTAGACATGCACTCTGAGAGGTGCTGTAAGAACTAAATCATTGATTCAATAAAGGGGCAAATAACCCTAGCCCCCCACACTTCAAGAGTCGCTATGGGTCTTTAATGACATCTAGTCAATTTATCGTGTCCGCAGCCATTCACTCACTTATCCACTTGGGAAAAGGATTCCTACAATGATCTTTCGCTGCACTAAAGATAAATCATTCACTTGGAATAGATAGTATCTAAGAAGATTTCATGAACTGGGATTCCATTTTGAATGTCCTGAGTCCAACAAAGTTTCTAGAGCGACTCAGACAATTCCATGTAGTTAGTTACATTTATCCTGTTCTAGATCTACTCTTGAACTGAATATACTACAGGTTAAAAGTATCTATTGAATTTAATGCAGGTTCAAAGGTCCAGGATCTATCAGGGGACACAGAACCTATCAGCTAATACTGGCAGATTTCAGAAACTGAATTCAGCATGTTATTGTATTTCCAGTCAACTCCAACGGCACATAAAATTTTCACAGTAACACTCAGTAAGCTCATTTGTAATATATCCTATTTGAGGACCAGAGAGGTTAGACCATTTATCTAAGATCATGTAACAGAGGAGAATTCAAATTCATGTTTTTTTGACAACAAACATAACCTTTTCCACTAGCCTGCTTTCTTTCGGTTCTATAAAACTTGTCAAATTATTCACTTGCTGTGTTATTAACAGCTGTTTTGTGAATATTTTATAAGACTGTTACCTCCCATTACACACCTCAGCTTGTTGAAGGTGACTTCTTAAATACTAGCCTCCTTTCTTGGCCTAGAAACTGAACAGCCAGGAATACGGAATCACCAGGAATCCAGGGTAAGGAACTGTACTCCTCTTTCCTAACTATGCCTTGCTCTCTCTGCGTGGCTTTTTCAGCCTTTCACTAGGAATGGAGAGGTAGATTCCTCCTTTTGCTCAGACTTTTCTCTCCTGTGACATCATCATTACACATCTCCTTCCTTCTCTCTCTTTTTCAAAGCTGCCCAGTTCTTGAAGCACCCACACTTTTATTATAACCTCTGCTTCTTATCATTTAACTTACTACTCTAAGACTTTTCCTAATTGGAATCAACAGATATAAAAGCACCAATATCCCTAAGCCTGAAACCAAGGGGACTTTAGTTCCATCACTCTGAAACGACCGAGATGGCCCTTCCTGTAAGCCCCCAATACCCTCATCTGGCTCAGTGTCTCTCAGCAAACACAGCATTTCTGAAATAGCCTCATAAAATCACTTTTACATCTTAAAATATTTTAATGATGATAATTGCAACAGCATTGTTTTCTTGTATTTTTCCATTTCAAACTCAGATGTACTGAGTACTCACCATATAAAATTAGAGGGGATTTTGCAGTGTGCCTGATTGGTAACATTATAATGTAAAACATAATCCAGTTCCAAACAGCAGACGGGCACACTCTGATATATGACTTTTAAAAATCAGTGACTCCTTGTCTTCTATTTCAGTAGGATGCATATTTCCATTCTGGTGATCTGTGGACACCTAATTTGCTTTTGGGATCCTCCTGTCTTCTGGCCTCTCCCTCCTCCAGTTTCTGAGCTAGATGATAACTTGGCACAGGGACCCGGGTAAAGGTTGAGATGGCACATGGAGAGACAGTGCTTGCTTTTGCTCACCCATAGTTTTAGCTGCACCATCTTCCCTTTCCTTTTGCCTGGTGAGTGGTTAATCTCTTTATTAAAGCAATTTTCTTGGTTGAATAGATATATCCTGAGCAGGAAAGTAAGAAAGTAAGAAAATTGCTCCCTTTAATTAGAACTGACCCAGCAGAAGGAGGCTTTGGAAAGTGCCCACTGTGTTTGAAAGACTCCAAGAAACAAACAAAACAACATGGTATCAAGATTTTTAAAACTCCAATAGAGCCTATAAAATCAGATTGGTATTGAAGATAATTCAGGAAATAATATAACATTTCACAGTAATTCTTTGTAAAGTCTCCTGTAGTGACTTCTGCATAACAGACTATATTTTTTAAAGCAGGTATTATTTTGTGTTTTGTTCAGCCATAAATCTCAGAGACAAAGACTCGATTGGCCACGTGACTATCTGGTGTGGTTCTAGACATGTGGGTCTCTTCTAACACGTAAAGCTCAGATCTGTCATGACAATGACCTAGATTCCTCTTCAAGTTTAGTCCTGTAGGACTCATTGCTTCATAAAGGACAATAGCACTATTCTTTGTGCCCAGGCTTCTAGAAAGATCAGACTATGTTGTAGAAAGGCACACATTGCAGATGAGATGAACGTTAAAAAAAAAATCTCTCAAATTGCTACCTCTACCAGAGTGATTTGATCTCTAAACAAGCCACCATAGAAGATGGGCTCATGTCAAATGGTCAAATCATGTAAGAAATTTTCACTTGATTTTTTTGACACAACTTGGTGATCTCCATGGGTGGAGCTTCTGAATTTTAGGAACAGACCAATGCATTAAATTGTGTTTTCTTTTTCTAACAATTGGTTTGTGGTATATCTTAGCATTATTTAACCAGTTTTTGAGGTCTCAAGATAAAACACTTCCAGATATTTTAGGCTCTGAGTAGTTTTCTTTTATTTTTAGGACAATGCAGGGGTTTCACCCCTATAAACTTAGCACTCTATGCCCATTTCCTGTGGTATTTGGGAACTCCTTTTCATGACCATTTCAAGTCCACAATAATCAATAGTAGCATTACTATAAGGAGGATTTCTATGGCTTATTTCATAATTTATACTTTAGAAATTATTTCTCAAATAGACAAATGACTTTTTTAAATGATATTTTTATTACCTTAAAGTCTTATCTTTTATCCTCTTCTCATTATCCAAAGGATGCATTCCTGATTTCTTTAGGGCTAACTTAAGAATAGCATATCTGTAAGAATAGTATAAAGTAAGACTAGTATATCTAGTCAAAAACCTAAAAGAGCCTTCAATGAAATTCTTTGAAGAAAGAAAATGTTATAGCATTTCACGTTGGGAATTTTATGCCTAAAATTATAGTATATATTGTGATATACACAAAACATAGTTACCAAGATACACCAATATTATATAGAAATCAATGCAATCATACACAGATGTAGAATTGGTATCATGGAGTGAATGTTCCAGGCTGTGCTCAGGGTTGGAGGTGAGGTTTTAATGAAAACTTGTTTGTACTGGTGATGAGAAAAAAAATCTACAGTAGTAAAAATTTTGACTGCCTTTTATGGAGCGCCTGCCATACCCCAGGCTAGTTTATCCACCCACGTCTCTAATTCTCACACCAATTTTGTAGGGAGCTATTATGATCTCCTCCTAATAAACAGGGAAATCCAGTCTTAGGATAAGGACACACTTAGAATACAATGGAGAGTATCTGGCTTGCTGGGATTTGAACCTTCATCGGATTATAAAGCCTCATTCATTTTGTATTTTGATGCAGACTCAGTATTACTGAAATCTCTCGGATATCATGTGTGAGAGGAGAGGTTGCAACCACTTTGCTGGCGAGAAGATGGGAGTGTCTTAGTCTCCTGCTGAATGAAGAGAAAATAGCCTTCATCACCTATTTCACCCCACTCTTTGCTCCATGATGTCTGTCCTTCTGCACTGAAGTACAGGTTTGCCTACGTGTCAGTCCGATGAGTTCTGACCGAGACGTCCTTACTGGCTGCTACCAACAGCTCCTGGAAGCCCGGCCAGCCCCATGCACTCAGAGCAACTCTTCCTAATCCTCTAGGTAGCCACCAGGAATCATTCCTTCCTCCTACTGGAAAGTCACAATTCAAAACCTCCTGCCCTGCTACTTAGAAGGGAGTGAAGACTTGATTAGAAGTCATGAATTCATGTTCTTCTACTGTCATATGGAAAGCCAGTGCACCCTGTGAATTCCCAATGACATTGGAACAGGGTGGGACTAACTACTCTAGGATGTTCTCTGAGAAAGAGAGTGCTGAAAAGTTTTGGGGCCTACACAGGAGCTTAGCTGACATTAAGACTTCTGTGGAGGGGTTAAGATTCCTGGGAAACTTGAGGAAGATCTTTGGTAAATCTATTTCAGGGACATTTGGTGCAAGGGAACTTTTTTCAAAAAAATGGAAGGACTGGGTTTTACACACAGGTTGATAGGGACCAAGAAGAAGCAACGCACATGTGTGAGAACAGAGGAAAAAGCAGCCAGGAATTCTCAGCCA
Source organism: Solenodon paradoxus (assembly GCA_004363575.1). Taxonomy (NCBI): domain Eukaryota; kingdom Metazoa; phylum Chordata; class Mammalia; order Eulipotyphla; family Solenodontidae; genus Solenodon; species Solenodon paradoxus. Next base: position 107,321 of record RJWH01004232.1, on the reverse strand, counting down.
GTTCAGTCTTCCCCAAGAGGCATGGTGCCCAGCAAAGGGACACATGAGGCTTGATTCAGTTGCAAGAAGCCTCAGCTAACACCTGGTTACAATATAACTTAAACCCCTCATCCTTAATAACTCCCTACACTTCTCTGTTCCATCTTTAAGACGAGGTGTCAGGTCTGAACAGAAATTTTAACTGGTTCCCCTCACTCTTGAACTTACAAATGTAAAGAGGTCACCTCAGCTATTTTGTTTTTGTTTTTTAAAGCACTTTTTGTTTTATTGAGTTGCTCATCTTGGTTATTCCCCTGGTCCTAGGTTTGAAACCTAAGTCCTTGAGAGATGTATGTGGGCCACGTCCAGCGGCCTCATCCAGTAGGCCGCCATGATGTGCTCTCAACAGTTCTGAGTAATGGTTGATGGGGGCCGGGGGGCTGAGTGGACTGGTTTATCCCATGAAGGAAGACCTCATGGCTATAGAACCCTGACTGCAAAGTATCGGTACAGATAATCATAGGAAATGAATAAAGTATCGCCTTTAAAAATAATGACTGAATTCTGACTCAGAGGGAATTGGGCCAATTTCTGATCTCATCCTGGAGCTTCCTAAAGCACCTGGACTTTCCCTGGAGGTCTCTTACCTAGACTTGGGTTTAGGCCACACCTGTTTGGCCCCAAGGAAATACGTTGACAAGAGCCCTGCTTGTGGTAAGATGCAGCTGTTCCCATTAGATCAGTCATGGGTCAGAGTGATAACTTCTAGAAGCATAATTTACCATATATTTCAATCACGAATGACAAATTATGGCTCATTAAAGAATCTGAAAAAGGACGCAATCTTTCCCTACTTAGGCAACCGGGTCTGAGAACTGGCAAGGCTGTATTTGACAATTGCTGACTTTGCTCTAGAAATGTCCTATTATCTTAGCATTTTGAAGAAATCCTTGCTTCGAGTTGAAGTTTCCGTCCAAACATGGAAACTCACTGTCCAGGAACAGATGGAAATTGAGAAATAAATTTCATCTAAGGTTGTAAATCGAGTGTTTCACTGAAGGCAATACTTGAAAGAAGAAATCGGCTGAAGGAAACAAATTTTACTTGAAGGGGTTTCTGATAAAGATTGAATAAGGCTGTTCTTTAAAATGTCTTGCTCTTTCTGCATTAAACTTTTTTTTTTTCAGTTTAGTGGGGTAACCTGAGAAGAATTATTAACCAGAGTCTGCTAAAAAAAAAAAAAGTATCTGAAACAATTTCCTTTTCTCTATAAAAATCTGCAGATGGCCCATCTGGGGCTGATTAGGTGGGCGAATATGCTTTAAGAATCTTCTCTTTCCTTGTCCTCTTAGAATTCTGAAGACTCTCAGAATAATGAGCCAGTTTTGTAGCTTTGGAGGTTTGGCTCCAGGGACTTTTCACAAATCCTAGGGCCACCAATGACGCTGGCAGGAGACGAGAAGAAAGTGCATCGGTGACTCCAGGATGGGATGAACATGGGTGACCACCATGCCAAGGGGAATGGACACTGAGAGCTCTCTGAGGCCACACTCAAGATGGCCCCAGATCCAAGAGGTCCAGTCAGCAGCAGATTGAGCTAAGAAATGACTCAACCAAGGTTCTGACTAAATGAAAAGGCTCCGGAGAAAGGCAGCTGGAAATGGACTTCCTGTGACTGTCCTCATGACGCATCTTCTTCCCATCTTCTCTCCCTTGCATCTTATCTTCCCCTTTGAATCCCCTCTCATGTTCCTTTTCTTGCTTCCCACTGCATTAAAAATTATTGCCATAACGTTCATTTACAAAATACTATGAGCCCATATGTGCAGCTTCACCATATATTTTTGTCAAATATTTGTCAATACGCCATGTCCACTGTCACCCACCACCTCTTGCTCTCTTGCTCTCTTGTCAATGTCCAAGGATTGGTTCTTGTTTTGTATGTTTCTTTGTTTCTGGAATTTGTCCTTCTTCTCCTTCTGACTTATTTCATGGAGCATCATTCCCTCTAGTTCCATCGATGTTGCTGAAAATGACGGGATGTCATCTTTTTTAGGTCTGAGTAGTATTCCATGGTGTCTGTAGACTACATCTTCCCCCTGCATTTTCATGAGCCGCCTTAGTTCTAGGAGTGGAAATGGCAATGATCCCCAGTCCCAAGGGGTCGATGTCTGCAGGGGCAGGCAGGCAGGCAGTGACCATCTCACTCACAGTAGTGCTGGTGAGAGAGGTGGAGCATCAAGAGAAAGAGCACAGGATACAAGCAGCCAGAGAGAGCTAACCTGCGCCACACACAAGACAGTCTGAGGTCTGAGACAGAATGGAAAAGTTGGGAGGTACTGGTACCACCACCCAGGTAATCACCTTCATGTCACTTGTCTACTCTCCCCAGAGCCAAAGCCTCCCTGCACTTGCGTTGCTGGCAGAGATGGTGCTGGGACGTCTTGGGACCCTGGTGGGCTGTGTGCTGCTCCAGCCAAGAAGGTTATTGCTGAACGACGTAAGCAAGTGGCACCCTCTCTTCAGGGTGAAAGGATCAAACAACATGAACGGAGAAAAGTGCTTCCATTTTAGGTACTTGTTTAACCAGATGCCAGCTATATGGCCTTCAAAATGTTCTCCTTTTGGTGATGTCTATCATGACTCCAGATTTTCCAGACGCGTGAAGATTTTTCCAGTTGCCATCACTTGAAAAGTTGTCAGATGGTTCTAGAATCACACCAGGGTTTCCTAACCTTGGTGCTTACCGATGTGGGGCTGGGTATTTCTTCGTTGTGGGTGCTTCCCAGTGTGTCTATAGGGTGGTTACCCACATCTCTGGCCTCAGCCCTCTAGACAGTATGACTGATCGAGGGAGCCATGTGACACCCAGAACTGTCTCCAGACACTGACAAATGTCTCCTGAGGAGCACAAGCCTGCTCCCACTGAGCCCGCTCCCACAAATGCTGTCAGATGCGACTCTCACCCTGCCCTGACAAGGCCTTCCTGCACTGTTTCCATGGTCCAAGGGAACAGTTGATTTAAAATGGAATCTGGGGGAAAATATCTTTGAATTCTACAAAAGAATCAATGGAAAACTGAGAGACTGAACTAATGGGCTGGTATACTAGGGTTTTAAAGCCCCTCTGTTGAATTAGGCAGGCCCCCCAGGTACCCAAATCGCTTCCTAGAGTATGACCAGTTGAATGCATCAAGCAATACGCCCTGCTGCTAGGAGCACAGGGCTGACCAATCATCAGAAATTGGGTTTATAATCAGAACCTAACACTGAATTCTAATCCATACTTGGACATTGATTCAACTTAGATTTTAGTCCGACAAATCTATACATCTCTATCTACCTCTGTTTCTCCAGTTCTAATAAACTCCCCTCCTCCGCCAATTGCTAATTCAACTCGACTCTTACAGAGGTCCTTGGGGTCAGTGCCCAGGCAGTGGTTGATTGTGACCTGTGCTGGGGGAAGAGACCTAAAGATGAGATTCAGTTGTGAGGTCTAGTGAGGTGTGTAAAAATAGGCTCTGTTTTTAAAAATGGAGGCAACATACTTTTAGGATATTTCTAGTGTCTCATGACTTGCCGTGAGTTTGGAGAACACAGGAATCAAGGGCGCAGGATCTCAGCTGACATTTTGTGTGTTTGTGGCAGAGGGCGGGGGGGTTAGCAATAGAATCCCAACAAGCACTGCTTGGATAGAAAGCTACTTCTTTCCCTGTTCTCCTGAGAGCCAGGAGAGCTGAGATGGTGTGCTGTATTTACCGTAAACACTCTGGCTAAACCAAAACTTCTCGAAGGTATTCTTTCCAAGTCTCAAGTACAATGACCAGAACATACACCAAGTGGCAGCAGTAACAGTACAAATGCGGAGAGGCCTCTCGTAGCTAACAACACCCTCTGCTAGGTTTTGGCAACAGGACTGTACCCAGTAAATGCTATTTTCCTGACACTCTGCCAAGTAAAAGACTCTAGGTTCAATCCTTTTCATTAGTATGTCATTGCACACAAATAACAAATCTGGTCTTGAGCATGTGGAGCAGATCTGACCAGGCTTACCTTGGTCTGAAGACTTGGTTCCTATCACGAGTGAGTGGCACTCCTTGGGTCCACCCTGAGCTGGGGAGCTTTCTCTCAGTCCTTGGGTCCACAGGCTCCCTCAGCTGGAGTCTCAGAAAAACAACAGGCTGCTCACCAGAGCAGCCCTGAGCTCTTAAAAACGCCAAAGTTCAGGCCAAGGGCACAAATAGTGTCTGCACTAGGGACTGGATTCATAGGTGGTTGTTACTGTTAAGGTGCCCTGTGGGATGGCGCTAATCCCTACCTCATAAAGACCTTCCAGGTGTAGGGTTGGTGGAGACAGAAACACAGGACAGTTTCATATCTTTTTTCAGGGACCCACCAGTGAAGTTATATTGATGTCAGACCTTTAATGCCCTCATCTACCAAACAGATTGTCCTACCCCACTCCTCTCTCCAGCACTGACGCATGCAAGCGTGTGCTCACAAGCACACAGCATGCTCATGCAGCCACGTGTTCATATTCCTTCAACTTACACGCACACACTAACCACTCACAAGAATGTTGTAAGAAATGAACCAGATAACAAACTATGAAACCAGCTAGAAAATGTCAATGTGCTATAAGCAGAAAATGTTACTTTTAGTAAGTGCCATTGATATTATGCTATGGACCATAAGTCTTTTAAAGAGGAGTCTCAATATGTTAGAGATGCCATTAGCTCTGCTGTCACAAAGAAAGTTTTTCTAAAACCAATGTCTGTACCTGGTCAACTAGAATTTCTGTCAGATTCACTAATTTGAATTCTTGTCATAAAAATGGTTCGTAGTTCTACTGGAGGTTGTATAAAACCCCAGAAAACATTCCAAATCAAATGTGTACTTTCTTTGGGGGAAGGGAGGGTAGGGAGGCACTTTTTGAAGGAATATTTTGTCCACCATCATACTCCTAGCATGGATAAATATTAAGCTAATGAATGAAAATGTACAATAACTTTCCATCGAACAATACCCCTCGATTCTATTCATACTCAGTCATCAGAGAATTTTCCATCACACGTGGTCCACATTTGAATATTCCTATTGAGAAACACAGCTGGGTGTTCCTAAAGTTTACTCGGTTTTTGGATGGCAGAAACAAACCACAGATTGAAATAGAAGACGTTTAAACAACGTCTCTGACATGCTTGGTAATTAAGATAGAAAATAATTCTTTAGATGCTTTAAAAGTGACATCTATTTTTATAATGTCCCACTTTTCATTAAGCAGATCATACAAATTAAGAGTGTTAACACATATTCTAATGAAGGATTAAGTTAAATCTAAATGAAAAGCTGACAAAATACAAAATAATTATTTTTGGCTGAGATCCAAGAAAGATGATTCATGACATATTTTTTTAAATTATATTTGCTTAATGCCAGAAACCCAGAAAAGGTATCATTGTCATTATTTGACACTTGTTCCATGTCTGTAGTGTTCCCAATCACCCTAGACTCTGATGCTATCGTGCGTCAGCAGAGAGAGGCTTACAAGTGCAGAAGTCAGAATTTATTAATATTGATTGCTGTAAATTAAACTTGAAGAGGAGACGTAAAAAAATAGTCGACTACATAAGCAAGGTCTCATTTGTATATAATATCTACATGCAATGGTTTTAGATTACACAAAACCAGGTAGGAAAGATAATAAATAGTTGGGGTAGGGATGGACTCTGATCTTTATTTGGTACAACTTTGTGTCAGACACTTTGTTTTGTCCTTTATCTATCTTCTTAGTAATGTCACACGCTCCGGTTCACAGAATAATATTGTGGATCTTATTTCAGGTGACGAGAAATCTGAGGCTCAGAAAACTTAGGTGTATTTACTGAGAGTGGTCAAGGTGAGATGGCAACTATGCCTTCCATTGCGTTGGGAACCCACCCCCAAGTTTGGATTTGAAAGGTTGGATGGAAGAAAAGCAACTGAAGAAGAGTTGGCTTGGAAAAGTGCTGGTAAACAGGTGAGGTCCCAGGGAACACTGAGCAAAAGTAGAACAGTCACACACGTAGGAAAAAATAATAACATCACAGACATTCCAATAACTGAAATGGATAGAATTCAGCCCAATGAGACATCTAATCTATTATGGAAAATAAACATTTCCTTTAAGTAAATTCAATCTTGACTCTCCCCTACCCAACTCAGTCAGACTGATCAATGAACTGTAGCTCTTCCTTGATAAACCCAGATTAGGAAATTAATTAGGTGCCCAGAAGAAGGCAGCCTGTGTGATCTAAGGCCTCACCACTCCAAGGGTGGCCTGCACACAACATATACTTAGCAAAACATACTAGGAGCAAAGTCTAGACTTCGCTGCTTCTCATGTCCCTGTCTTTCTTTAATCTGACCCCAGGAAACAAGTCTCCATTTCTATTTTAGTTTTGCCTGTATCCTACTTGGACTTGTTCATTAGTCTACATGTAAGTAGATAAAGATAAAATACAGATAGAGAAGAGAGTTAAAGTCCTCTCAGGGAGAAAAAGGAGAAGGCTCACTAACGAGTATGCTGTTTATTCTTTATTATCAACTCTAGTCATCCACGCTAGTTCTTTGTGGTTTTCAGTGAATGGCAATGTACTAGAATCAAGTAGTATGAAATCATTCGAGTTAGAGTGGAAATTCCTCCAGGTACAGGCACAGTGTGGGTCGGAGGTGGCAACAATGTGTGTAAATGATATTGTGTTTCAAATATCAGATAAGAAGGTGTTTTGAAATAATGTTCAATATAATAAAAAATTCTTCCTTAAGCTGCCAAAGTTTCAGCTTTGCAACTGGGCTAGAAACACAATTCTGTTGTGTCTATTTTTTTTTTTATCTTTTTGCCCCTCTAAATATTTATTTTAGGCACACTGACCTAGACCCTTTTCTCTTTAATCACCAAATACTATATACGTTTCCCTACCTTGATTTATATTGATTTGTATCTACTTGTGCATAAAGATATAGTCCAGTTTAAAAGGAATTGCTGCATTATCTGAGTATTCCCATGTTTTCAAGTTCAATTTCTCAAACATTTAGACTGAGACATAGCCATTGGTTGCATTTGATAATAATGATAGCTGACAGTCATTGAAGACTTACTATGCGCTTCAATATGGCATTTCATTTCATATGATTAACTATAAAAGTTATAGAGTTAGCATAATTTTTTTCTTTCCATCCCCAAACCTCTTCTACACTCTTACTATCTAAAACACTGATTGTGGAAATGCTTTGGTAAGGGCTATTGGATTCAGAATTACATTTTTCAAAATCTTAAATTCATGGAGGATACATGTCCAGGGGAACTATCTCTTTTAGAAGAGAATGCACAGCAAACAAGTATTATCTTTAATTAATCAATTTTTAAATTTATTTTAAGGACAGGTGCAGTCAGGAATGAAATAAGTAGGCAGGAAGGCAGGAAGACAGAAAGAAGAAATGCCTTGTATTATTTTTATTTAGTTATTCACACTGGGAAATGGAACCCAGGGGTATGGGGCCTGCACTCCTTTGGAGGTGACTGACCTAACTGCTGCTCCACCAGGGACGCCACAAACGTTAGCTTTAACTTTCAAATTAATGAGTCATTTGTGAATATTCCAGGTCACTCTGTCTCAGTACGTGTTGCCTCTAAAGGAAACAACGTTAAGTTACAAACAACAACAGTGTGTGATCTTTACAAGTTTCTCCGGAAAGCGGAAGGGAAAAGGACCCATGGAGCCTCACGCACTTCCGGCATCATGGCCTCCCTTCCCCAGGGCTCACTTCCTGACAGAGGGTCAGCCCGTCTCTTCTCTTCTGCTCCTCGCCTTATGCTGGTTTTCTCCTTTACAGCCCTTGTACCCTCTCTTTGTCTAGGGTCCTTCACGAGTTCCTGGAACTGCATGTTTCTTTTATAAAAAGACATTTCACCTTTTTCTAAATGGCCTCTCTACTGTTGACTCCAGTTCCTAGAACAATGAACACCCTCTGTAAATGAAGAAAGAAAACAGCAAACACTTTGCATATATTTTAAAATCTTCTCATATAAGGAACATCTGAACTGAATTGTACTAAAAAGTGCTGAATACGGTTAATAAGACCTGTTTATTTGTGTTTCCTCAAGTCATTTAAAATTAATGTGCTAGGTCTCATAGAAAGAACCCCCAGGTTTTAGTTATCCCTTATTTTATGTGCCACAGAGAAAGAAGATCATCCCTAGAAGCACCATTGATGGTAAGAAGTCTTCCAACTTTAGAGATCTTAAAATGTGAACAAAATGCAACACAGAAATAATGAAATACAATAGTATTTCTAAGTAGTGTGTATATATGTATGTATGTATCTATCTATCTATATATATATATATTTAAGACAGTTGCATTTACATAAAAATTCCACAAGTGATTTTATTCTTTCTAGACCAGTTTTCCAAATAAAGACCCTGGATGCCCTACAATAGAATGACCTGGGTCTACTCACTAAAAATACAGATTTCTGGACCCCCAGTGAGGATGACTGAAATAGAATCCTGGGGCAGGATCTGGGCAGCAATATTTTATTAAACCTCTTCAGATTATTTTAATAAGTCACCAGAGGACAGAACCTCTCAAAAGCAGTCCCCAGACCACGAGCATGACATCATTTGGGTGCTGGTTAGAAATTCAGACTCGCAAAGCCCATCCCAGACCCACAGAAGCAAAATCTGTATTTAGATGGCTAGGTGATTCATAGGTGCATTAAAGTTAGAGAAGGACTGCACACCAGGGTTTCTCAGGGAACTGTTTTCAGATCAGCAGCAGTAGCAGCATCTCTGAAGAACTTGCTAGAAATGCTGTTTCTTAAGCTTCACTCTGGTCGATCAGAAGCCTGGCGGACAGGGTGGGATGGAGCCCAACTCATCTGTATTTTCATAAGGTTCCAGGTGATTTTGATGCAAGTTAAAGCAAGGGAATCGCTGCTGTAATCCATTCTGCTCTTAAACACACTTGTAATGACAAGTGCTCAGCAGTTAACTCCAGGCAGAGAGAGATGTAGCTGGTGGCAGACACCTATTTTGCAGTCACGGTGATTAAGAGACATTAACTAGCGTCTCAAGGGCTAAGTAAGCCTTTAATCCCAGATGTTAAAATCATAGCAGATACAACAATTGAAAAAAGACAGGTAACGAAATACTAGTGAATGTTGATCTCACATTTTTAAGTGAGTCAGAGAGAGATAAATACATTCTCTAAGCCTGAGGAATTTTTCTAATTTTAATCTTTTACTTTAACATTTTTTCCTGACTCTGCAGAGCATCTGTGACAAAGCCATCATATTATGAGCTCTCTATAACATCTAGTAAACTCCACTTTCCAACGTTTGCCAACTCAAATTTAAGGGAAAAGAGTAGGATCTTCTTTTGGGTTCCTAGCCCCAATTCCAATGTGAGTGAGTGTGGCTTCCCCACACCAAGAAGCAATTCTTGGACATCAGTAGGTGACCTCAGTTCAGACTTTCTACTCAGGGATGGCTTCAAATCCCACAAGTACAGGGCACTGCCTCCCAGGACCTCCCTCTACTTCAGAAGCCAGTTGCAAACGCAGGTTGTTACTTGTACTTCTGACCAAGAGATTATAAATCGGAGGCTCCAAGAATCTCCTTGGGTTCAACTTAGTTACGAGAGTGGCTCACAGAACTCAGAAAACCTGTTTACTCACTAGATCACCGATTTATTGCAAAGGATATTATTCAGTATCATCCAGAGAAAACAGACATGTAAGGCAAGGTGTGGAGAAAGGGCACAGAACTTCCCTGCCTTCTCCAGGCACCATTCTGCCCAAATCTCCATGTGCTCACCAACCTGGAAGGCCTCCAAACCCCTCCTCCTGGGGCTCTGTGGAAGCTTCATTACTTGGGCATGATTGATTAACTCGCTAGTTACCGTAACAATTCAGTCTCCACCCTTCTCCCCTCTCCAGAGATCTGGGTAGGTGGTACTGAAGTTACAACTTTCTAACTACATGACTGGTTCTGCAGATCACAGGCCCCAACCCCAGAGGCTTTTGAAAGTCACCTCATTCTCCTCATAGAAGACACCGGATCACTCTCAATACTTAGGAAATTCCAAGGCTTTGGGGAGCTGTGAGACAGAAACTACTGTGGAGGAAGATCAAACAAATATGAGAAATATATATTTGGTCATTAATGACCAAATATATATCCTTATAGATTACAATATCAAAGCACTGAATATTTCTTTTCCCTACTTATGATAAAGGCAAAATTGATGATGGGAAAACTTTAGAGAATGAGAACAAGCGATTCAGGTGATTCAAAACAAATTTTTAAAAATCTCTGACTTTGGAAGATTTCATAAAAATTCTGTTTCAAACTATCCACCGAGCGTCTGCTGCTTCTCAACAGGCCCTTCTTATTATCTCCAGCATTCCGTGACTCTACTGTTTATGCCAGTATTATGCTTAATTAAGCGCCATGACAGAATCAATAAGCATCAGAAGGCAAGACATGGCACAGATCATCCAAAAAATGCAACAATCCTGGCAAGCTAAGGATGAACCGTGCACAAAAGAAAGAGGTTTCCCAGAATTTGTTTTCCCTTGAATTAAGAGATCCAAAAGTAAGAGGTTATATTCCAAGGATAAATGAGCATTGTGATCAGGATTGTGAGGAGTCTAAACGCCGGATCAGGGCTAATAGTCTATAGCAATGAAGAATCGGGGTGGGAGAGGGACCCTTTAGCTAGAGAGTTGAGAGCTGGTCTTCCTGAGATGGTGACTTTGGAGCTGAGACCTGTGACTACGAGAAGACAGAGGCTTTAGAGGGCATTGCAGGCAGAAAGGGCTAAAAAGAAACACAACCCACGGAGATTTCTTGAGCTTGAAAATCTTAAGAAAGGGAAACAAAGCCCATTCAGTGGATAACTATAGGAGGGAGGTGGGTGAAGCATGGCAGTTCAGGCCGGAGAGGTGGGTAGGCCTAGAATGTTCATGGCAGTAATTGTAGACCAGATTAAGGATGGTAGATTTTATTCTAAGTACAATTAAAAAGTCCAGGGCAAGTAGGCTAATGTTCTGGTCAGTTTCAGGTTTTTCAAAGCCCACTCTGATGATTCTGTGGGAGACAGAAAGGAGGGGCAGGCAGGAGATGGCTGCTGATGGCTGGGGAGAGACCTGAGAGCTTGCACCGGGGTCGAGCAGGAAGGTGTTCAGACTGGCGGCTGTGCCAGTGGGCTGGGTGACAGGGGCTGTGCGGCAGGAGAGCCTGACTCCCAGGCTTGTGCTGAACAGCTGGGTAAATGGTGGTGCTGCTTGCTGAGACTCTAAGAGGAACTCTCGGAGGATTGCAGTGGGACATCAAACCAAGTGTCTGTGATTAGACACATTGAGTTAGAAGGGCCTACTCAACATCCATGTCCTTTGAAACAGTTCAGAAGCCCAGAGAATGTCAAATGGTGGCGAGTCCCCTCAAAATTTTCCTGACACTAAGATCTGGGCCTCTGAAGGGAGACAGACCAGAGCCGGTACCCCCGTTTTTCTATTTAATCAAGCATGCCATTGTGGATAATTACCCTCTTAAATCACAGCTTTCGTCTTTGGCAAATATCCACTTAGTGGGATTGTTGTGAAGATGAAACTACAGTCCGTGTGTGAAATGCCTATGGGGTCCTTGGGTCACAGTGCTCACCAGAGTCCCCGAACGATGACTGTGACGCAGTGACAATGATCTGGTTAAAGGGACACTCGTAGGGGAGATGTCGGGGACCAGAGAGAAAGCTGTGTGGTTTGAGAAGGGCAACAAGGACGGGACTATTTCAGAAATATTTCAGGGTATTTCTCCTCCTGCTTTAAAAGTTTCTGTTATTTCAAGTTTTTCTTGAATCACTACACTGGATGTTCTTTCTCCCCCAAATTAATAAGTATTTCTTTTAATATATGCAGGTTCTGAAAACTTTTAGGAAAACATACATAAAACAAAGCTACCATTTCAACCATCTTTGCATGTAAAGTTCAATGGCATCGAGGCCACACTGTTGTGACTGTCACCACCGCCTGTCTAACTGAAACTCCAACCATTTGACAGGAACCCCGCCGCCTCTCCCTCCCCAGCCCTGACAACCACTCTTTTACTTCTGTCTCTACCAACCGGCTCCTCTAGGAACTGCATGCAAGCAGAGTCCTCCACCATCTGTCCACGTGTGACTGTCCTACTCCACTGAGCAGAACGGCTGCAAGCTCCATATATGCTGTTACATGTCAGGATTTCCTTCCTTTTGTGAGTGACATTCCATTGCAGGTCAGTGCCACATTTTAGCCATCCATTCGCCAGTGGACTCAGGTTACTTCCACCTCTTGACTCTCTTGAGTGATGCTCCCACGAACATGGGTGTACTGGACAGGAGGCTTTATGAGGTGGCATAAATGCTCCATTGCTTATGATTCATTTACCAATTTTCTTTCTCAACCAGTATTTCCTGAGTACTTGCTCAGCCTTTGTTGATGATGTTTAACACGAAGGACTGGTACTTGGTTGACTGGGTGCAGTCTTCTCCAGAGGCAGAACTATTTAGAACCTTAACTTTAGTCGAAGTTTAAAAAATGCAGAGGGGCCTTTAGGACCTTGGGTTAGCAAGCCATTCAATAACCAATTTCTGAAAGTTAATTGTGTACACGGTGTACCGTTTGCCACAGAGAATCATCATCGCCCCCACATAACTAGAGCTCTAGGGAATGCTAAACCTTTCTGTCAGTAGATAACGAGTGTAAAGCGAACTTGAGTGTCATATCTTGTATAGTTTTCAAAATTCGGCACTTAAGAAAAGTAACAGATTTTAGGAGTCAACTGGAATTTAAATTAAGTCAAGGATTGTCTTTCAGACCTTTTCCCTAGGCAGACCTTAAAACCACTCGTTTATTGGCTGATAAGTGACACGAATGTTAACCTTATTTTTATTGTAGTATTGAAGTAGATAAATTTGACAACTTGGCAATTGTGTTTCAATTTAGAAAAAAAAAACCTTCTCTTTGTTTTAAAAAGGGATCCTCTTAGAATCTTCCACGGAGAACTCATAGCATCACACAGAGAATAAACAGGGGGCTCATCCGGTGTTTGGAGAGTGTGCTACTGAATAAATGAGGGAGAAGGAAAAAGGCAGCCTCGTGGTGAATAAATGGCGGGCAGGACAAAATACCAAGTAAATGCATGACCCCGGTATTTCAGGGCCTCCATGCTTCCTTCTTCAGATGAGAACCCTGCCATTATTTTTAGAAGAACAGAGCCAAAGAAATAGGCTCCTGAGACTAAAAATCAAGATTACAAAACCGAGTTAGGCATAGAGCCTAAGTCAAAGCTTCAATTTATAGTCACCACTTTGTTGTCCCTACGATGTGATTTGAGAAGAAATGTGGGTTGGGAGAACATTTTTTCAATTTGAGGTATGTTGGAGGGTAGGAACTGATCACTGTTCAGGAATTATCCAAGGGTGTCAATCCAGGACAAAAATGAATGTGAACAGCTGGTTCCACAATCTGACCTCAGGACATTGGACCTTTAGTATTTCCATAATATGACTGTAAAAAATATGTCCCTCTAGCCTTATTTGCCTTCTTTAATGGATAATGCTGCTGGCTTGGATCTTAGTGTGGAAAAAAGGATCTTTTGTCTCATAAAATGTTACAGATGCTGCTATGGTAACACACTTTAATTTTATTCCTATCTCAGAAGATAAACACGGAAAAATGCAATTGGCAATTTAATCTAATATTTAGCATTAGCTTGAGGTCCACAGAGCATTTTGGGTTTTGTTTTGAAGGAACACTGGCGTTTGTGTTAACCTGCTGTAGTCAATTAAGCCGAGTCCTAAAGCTTTGTCTGCAAGGTATTACTCTGCCAACTTAAAATACCATGTGGCCAAGTTTCAATAACCACAAGGGAAAGAAAGCATACGGCTTCCATGACAAAATTCTGAGGTGGCCAGAATGGGTTTGTGTTTGTGGGAATTTTCCTCTGGGTTAAAAACAAAACAAAAATGAAAACAATGAAGATCCCAGCATTTACAAAGACAGTGTCCGTTTGGTTGGAAATAAAACCCATCCATTGAGCAGAGACAATTCTTGGGTGCCTTTTTCTCTCATGTAAACCTGCAGCAGGCGAACACTTTTACTTTAAAACCTGTGACATCAAAGCAAGCTGGTACTTTGCACTTAGTAAATAACCAAGGTTATTGCTCACCCCACACCCCCAAGAGGTCAGTTGAAGCCCCAACGCCCTGCTGAGCTGTGACAATACACATTTACACAGGAGGTAGAGCTCCCAGGTTCCCAGCATCATAAAATAAAGCGGAAACTAAGGAGAAGGAAAGGCCCGGGGGAACACAGTGAAGATTGTGCTGTATGGGCTGAAATCCTGTGGCATTTCCCTTGGAACAGGAAAGAGAAACCAGCCTCCCACTGTTTTACAGAACTCATTTCTGCTGTTACTCTCCCTTCCCGATATTAATTCATTTTTCTCTTTTGTCATAAAAGGCGCGGCAGCGAAGAGTGAATGAGAGGTGTGGTCAGTGAACAAAGTGAAACAGGCAGTCTGCTTAACTGTAGTCATTCAAGATCTTTCTGGATGATAATAATTTTACAAAAGCCATCAGCAGTATTGACTGTACGCGGACACTTAGAAACATCCACAATGCACCTACTAACACGACTGTCCCTTAAAATTCCACTGCATGTACAAATGACCAGTAGTTAAACGGAAGTACCTACCCAAGCTGTTCTTGAAGCCAACTTCAGTACTTTGTAATATTTTCCTTTCATAGAAGTCCCCAAGTAGGTACAGTCTGGAGATGAGATCATATTGTTGAACCGCCAGCGATTAAATGAGGGCGCAGGGGAGGGAAAGAGGGGTTTGCGCCAACCCTACTTGCCCAAAGAGGCTCTGACCGCCTGCAGAGGTTCTCACTGGTCACTAAAAGGGCTGGAACAATATTTGCCCAGTTGCTATGTGGAGAGGGGCGGCTGCCAATTCCCTTCACTAATAAGCCTGAACCTGGCCTTTGCAGATAAGGGAGGTGATTGTTTGAGTGAATGTGTTTTCTGATAAGATGCTCACCGAGGGAGGTAACTGAGATGTTTTTCTTTGGAGACAAACGGCAGAATTGCTGAGGACACTGCTCTGCCACTCTCTGAATTCTAGCAGCTGTTGCCAAAGTAAACCCAGAGGCAGTTTCTATTTTTTTTTCAATCAGCCGTCCCTCTTTCAGAAATGCACATATAAGAAGATTACCCTTAAATGTCTTCTTATGAAAGACACTCGACTTGAAATATACAAGAATAAGTCACCCACCCCAATTCTGTGAACCTATTAATATATAATTAAAGCATCCCAGGGTGTATCTACATACACATATTATTTATATATATATATACACACACATATATACATATATATGTATACATATATGTACACATGTATATACATATAAGTGAAAATAATACTCCATATACACATATCATATATATTACAGATGCACACCTTATCCATATCTATTATTACTACTTTTAGTAGAGGTTGACATCAGGAAAGTTTCAAGAGAAGCAGTGGACTTGCTAGGTATCCATGTGTGTACATACACATTCCCCATCACTGAACTGTGAGTGAGCAGACATAATGCACACATATTTCTGCAAGTTTGAACAATACAGGACTAATGTAAAGCACATGCCACTTTAGACGGGGTTTAACAAAAATTCAAAGGCAGATGTTTTTGTTTTTGGAGAAGCACCCTCCTATTTTTTCAAGCTATACTGAGTACAAGTGCATTTTTGTGGGATTGTGTGAAGGAAAGATTGTTTAGACCCTGAATTTAACTTCATGTAATGAAGGAAGGCACAAGAAAAGCAAGGGGATTAGATATGCCTTTAACAAATAATTTTCAGTGATGACTATAGCATACCAAATACTCATAGAAAAAACAAGATAAATTATATACTTTAACAAGTCAGAAGCCTTTTAGTACTGCCCTGTAGAATTATTCAAGAAGATTATTAACTCTGCTGGAAATTATTATGTAATTCTCTATCACTAGTGAAATAAATCTCAGTGGGTTGCTGTTGGTTTTGGAGTTTTTATTTTTATTTTTATTTTCTGCTATCTATTTACTTGTTGGTTGTTAACATAACTAAAAATTCTTCAAAGAAGAGATTTATAATAGAATCACAAAATTTCTTAGCTCTCCATCAAGGATGATTCTGCTTTAAATTCTTCACTAGAATACTGGAGCTTTTTAACTTCTCTCGAGCAGTTTTTCAAAATGCAAATGAAAGTTTTTAGATAGCTGAAGAGAACCGCAATGGGCAACCCAACAGGTGATGTTTTTTTGTGTCAAAAAATTTTAGAGAATTCAAACATATGATGACCATATGATGTGACTTAAAATTTGGCTATTTCTAAAATGGAGCTATGGGGAGAGCTCACAGGGCCAGAGAGGGAACAAAGCTAACAGCTAGAAAGAGTGTTATAGAATGTGGTTTTGGCTGTGTGTGCGTTGTCTCCCCGACGGAGACAAGATGTTTCCTGAGGGAGTTTGGAGGCACAGTCTGGAGAATTTGCTCATGTCTACTGAGCCCATCGAAATTCTACGGAGGTCCTTCTTTTTTTTTTTAATTATTGATTTTTTCATTGCAGTACCTTGGACTTAACAAAATAATATATTTAGATGTGCAAGTCACTATTCATCAAATATAAGATGAATATATTATATGAGGTGGAAGGCTTTTTAGTAATTTTGTAGTAGACATGCTGGGTTATCATGATTTGACATTTCATCTTGTACTCAAGAAACCACAGGCGTAAAAGGTTCCAATGTTTGTATCAATATACAGATTTAAGTCTCAAGCTAGAAGAGATTGTTAATCTCCTGTCACTGCAGAAGAAAGATGCTAAGAAGCACTATTTTATTAAACAGAACATGCTTACATTTTCCTGGACTCATGAAGTAATACAATTTCTAAAATATAAGTACTTAAAATTGGGGATTATAGGTGTCTCCCTATCAAAGCTGGAAGAATTTTATTTTTCTAAAACAAGGTCTAAGTCTAGAAAAGAGTCTGAGTTGCATTTGGTGTCTCTGAAAGTATATAACTTTTTAGTAACTGATACTCTAGCACTCCCAGAGAAAATTTTCTGTTAGATGATGGCCAAAGAGATAAGCTAAATGCTAAGAGGCCATATCCTTTCTCTAGCATTATTTCTGATCTATTTCACACTATTATAATCAAAATACTCCTTCTGTGTCCAGAATTTGGTCACAGGACAGGTCAAAAGTTCCATGGGTATTTTAAGGAAGAAAATAAAAGCACTACATAACACGAAACACACAATTCTACCACAGAAACCGGCATTATTGGCTAGATTTAGAAGACAGAAATTTCTCAAGGCTATAAAATTTCATGGAGCATAAAACATGTATGAAAAGGAATCAGCTTTTTGATTCTGACAACTTTTCCTTTCAATTCAAAACAGATTCTCTTCTACGAATGTTTCCTTTTTCTTTTCTCCTCCCATGCATCAGAATGACAGTGACAAGGTAACATACATTATTCAGTAACAAACTAGAAATTGATGAAATAGCAGACTCATATCTGTGAATGATCTTTCAGGCATCAATCTGACCATGTGCTTTCTTGCTTGGGACGCTCCTGGCTTTCCCTTGCCCTTCAGAGAACCTCAGAACTGGCCACCCTACCTCTCAAGCCTCATCCTGACCCTCTCTCTGGAAGTTTCTCCTGTAGCATGAATAGGGTTAGTATTAAATCTATTTTTATTGCACTAACATTGTTTTACAGCACTATATAAATTTTAGGTGTGAAGATTCACTTGATGAGCTTGAATATGATATCACAGCACATTCAGCAAATTTCTACTGGTCCTCCACCATTGTATCTTGCACCGCACTACCTTTTGCTCCCACCCCCAGCCACCACCCCATTTCCTTCTGGTAACTTCAGTTCTGTTGCCACAGAGGTTGGACTGAATTTGGTGGAATTAAGACATTCTTTCCCACCTCCATCTTTCTCACCTGTGGTTCCCTTAGCATGATACATACTCCGTTCTTGCTTCTTTTCCTGACTTACCTCTAAGCCTCTTCCTCATCTCAGCCTGGGTGATGTGTTGGCCCCTGGTGCTGTTATTGCTACAACACTTGGGTTTGCCTGTTCACAGCACACACGTCCCATGTGTAATTACTTACATGCAAAGGACAGAAACTGACTCTGAATGTCCCCTGCTGTATCCTTGGAGTCTACTGCTATGTCTGATGAGCATCCAGGAAACAATACATGTTTAGTTACCGAAATGCTTTTCAGCGGAATAGATGCTTGCAGTGGTGCCCTTGTTCAGGAAAAAAGTCAAGGACTGAAGTTTCCCCAAGGGTGATACAATACTGACTTTAGGAAAATACGTGGTTTCTTTCTGGGAGGAAAGATAATGGATGTGGATCTGCTTTTGATCACTCTAGAGACCCAGGATTAATTTGAATCCACGGTGCTTTTTCTCTAAAAACATCAAGATGCAGATGAAAAGTTAATAATTACATGAATTCCCTTGGAATCTTGGAGAGATTAATTGTGTACCTGTAACACATATCATTATCTAGGCAGCTGTTTTCATTTCGTTCCATTCCTAGGTTCAGACCCCAAGCTTTGAATTCCTCCAAGGATTTCTGTCATTAGTCTCAGTCAAGGATTTTCATAGGAATTGTATAGAACCTCCTCGGTCATCTACAGGTAATATCTTCTTGTGTCTATTTGTCGTTTTAGAGGATTTCATCTTTTCTAATAATTGTTAGATGAGCAGTGTATTTCCTTTGTATTTTCTACCTGACCCTAAAAGTTATATTATAAACACTCCTCGTAACCTTGCTAAGTAAATATACAAATAAATATGAGTCATAAGCAGCTGTACTTTTATAGAAAGAACTATAAAGAGGTTGTTAGACTGAGGGAGAAGTATCACCTCACTTTCGACAGCAGGTAGGTAGGAATCTCGATTGTCCTATCTAATCTCACCTCCGTAAGAAATACTGGTTTTATTAGCACGGGAACAGAGGACCTGGACTTGGGAGCTCAGGGACCTCAGTAAAAGCTGAGTGATTCCCGGCACGTGACATCTGACGAGTAAGCACTGGAACGGTGTCCCAGGAAGGGGGCACCGCGGCTCAGAAGGGCACTTTCGTCCTTCCCACCCCAGGGAAGTCCAGACAGGTGTCTTCTCCTTGCACTTCGAGAATTGCTTCATGATTCTTTTGCCTCCATAGAACACAGACCAAGAACCAGAGCCTGGGGACAGGATGTTATAAGAGAAAACTGCGTTGTTCCTGCAGGAACTAGTTTGTGATTCCCATCACCACAGGCAAAACTTTTACAGTAGATGTGAGTGAAATCATGTCCAAATAGGGCGCCTCATCCCTTTCTCACCCGCACTTTTAACGAGACTGGTGAAATAGGATACACTGAGTGTATTCTCTCTGAAAGGTCGCTCCTAAGAATTGGCATTCATTTCAAAGACATGTTCAGATGTCTGACATCGAGAAAAGCTGAGGGGGATGAACAGGTGGTTTTACATGTGTATTTGGGGGGTTTTCAAAGTGCTCAGTTGTATCGAGATTTATTTGCTGACTTCTTCCTCTTGCCAAAAATAAGCTCTTTGAAGGCAAGGCACTTTTACTTATTTAATTTTGTTATTTTTTCTGTTTACACTATTACACACATTTAGGACACTGAAACCGCACTTCAGTCTGGGTGGAATTTGCACCACACCCAGCACCAGAGACCCAGTGCTGACCACCTTGTCCCCCACCCCACTCCGCCCCCAGAAGCCACTGTCCCGTGTCCTGTTCATCTGTTCGTCTGTTTTGTTTCATTATATTCCACACGAGTGAAGCCATCCTGTATTTCTCTTTTTCTTTCTGGTTTACTTCATTTAACACGATCCCCTCCAGTTCTATCAACGTTGTCACCAAGGACGAGATTTTGTCTTTTTTCTTCCAGCTGCATTGAATCCCATGAAGATCTAGACCACGTCTTCTTTATCCAGTCATCCGTTGACAGACAGTTAGGTTGTTTCCAGGTCTTGGTTCTTGTGAATTGTGCAGCCATGAACACAGGGGTGCAGATATTTATTTTTACTAGTTTTTGTATTCTCAGGCTGTATGCCTAGAAGACGATTCTTGGATCAAGTGATAGCTCCATCTTATTTTTTTTTGAGGAAACGCCACACTGTTTTCCAAACAGGTCACAGCAATTTACATTCCCACAACAGAGTAGGAGGGTTCCTTTTTCTCCACATCCTCACCAGCATTTGTTATTTCTCCTCTTTTTGACATAGGCCTTTCTCACTGGTGTGGGGTGATAACTCATTGTGGTTTTTAATTTGCATTTCTCAAATGATGGTGACCTAGAGCACATTTTTTCATGAAGGCAGACACTCAACTTCTCTTGTTCACAACCACCCCCCCAGTGTCCAGAACACTGATTTATCACTGACCCTCCTTTAGTGATGAATGAACGGATGAGTGAGCCTCTGTGCCTCTGTTTCCCACTTACTGTGAAGTCTAGAAATGGTAAGTGTGAACCACACGTATGTACAGTGACAAACAAAAAAGACCCTGAGGAGACAGCTGGCGACTGTAGGAAGGAAGTTATTCCCAGGACACTCAGCATATACCGGGAGGGTCACTTGAGAGAGTGAAAAAGACAGTGGAGTTAGAAGTACTGGGTTTGTTCCTGTTTCTGTTATTTTGTGGTTGTTTTATTTTATTATCTGTGTGTCCCTTGAGCCCAGCGCTGAATGTTCCCCAGCCTCGGTTTCTTCATCTATGAAATAACCCAGTTTTGTGGGGATAAGCATTTAGGAAAAAATAAAAGTAGTTTGTAAAGTATTATGTGCTGAGCAAAGACATGTCCTTTAAATATTATCATTACGTGGAAATGATTCATGGGGAGGAGGAGTGATGGTGGCTCTGATGCTTTCTACTGACGTTTCTCATGAAATAAGTAAACATAGAGATTGAATCTCCAAACGGATCCCCTACTGGATGCATGAGACCATCCGAAAGCCGGTGGGTGGGCGCTCTACTCAAATAAAGCTCAGTGTTGGTGACCCCGTGTAAGCACAGGGTGACTAATCTGTGAGTTGTAAGCACGAATGAAAGTTTTCAACAAGTTAAGAAAAAAGTTTATGAATATGTTTTGGACTTCCTTTATCTAACTTAAAAAAGAATTTGAGAATTGGTCATTTGCTCATTGGCCCTTCTTAGGTGGCTGTTCATGACAGCCTTTCCTGGTATCTCCCTGTGGCAACTTTGTCAGAAGGGACCAGGAGGTGATCTGGACTTTCCAGGGTCACCCTTGACCGCATCGAAAAAGGCCTCGGGAGTCCTGGACCCTACATGACTGTGAACACAGCAAGGCCTGCCTGGCCTCCCTGCCCTCGTCCTGGCTCCAGCAAGACCAACAGGCACCTGACATGCCTTCCTCCTGACTGCAGGTATGTTCTTCCACTTTTCCATCGACAGAGCTTCCTCTGGCCCAGAAGGTAACTTCAGCTTCCAAAGCAAATGAATTCTAACTCTCTCTTAGTTCAGACTGCTGTCACCAAATGCCACAGACAAGATGACTTACAAACAAGAGTTCAGAACTACAGTTCCTCAGTCTGGAAGTCCTCAGTCAGGGCACTAGCATGGTCAGGTCTGGTGAGAACCCCATTCCAGGTTGAAGCCTGCACACTTCTCACTGTGTTTTCACACGAAGTGCAAAGGATTTTTCAGGGGCCCCTTTTAAAAGGCACTAATCTCATTTATGAGTGCTCTCACCTCATAAGGAATCTAAATGCCTCCCAAAGACCCCACATCCTAATGTCATCACCTGGGACATTAAGTTTTCAGGAATTGGGGGGTGGGCTAGGGTGGGGATACAAGCATTCTACTATAGCATTCTGTAATTTTTAGGATCTTCCAGAGAAACAAACTTGAGAGGATCTGTACAGAGAGAGGAGGGATTCATCATGGCGGCTGGTCCCTGCAGTCACTGATGCTGAGCCATGATATGCTGCACTGATGCTGAGCCGTGATATGCTGCTATGCCTGTAAGCTGGAGAATAGGGAAAGTCGTTGGTATAATTCAGTCCAGGCCTGAAGGTCTGAGCAGGAGGGGAACTGATGTTGTGACTGCTTATCTGAGGGGGAAAGTCTGAGCATGGGTGGGGTGGGGAGGATGAGTAGGGGCCTGCAGGTGCAAGTCCTGAAGTTCAAAGGCCTGGAATCAAGAACTCTGATGTCTGAGATCAGAAGATGATATATTCTTCCAGATGAAGGGGGAGAAGGGGGAGGGGATGAGGGAGAGGAGGAAGAGGAGGAGGAGGTGGAACTACTCTTCTTTTTCTGTTCTATTTTGACCTTCAATAGATTGGACAATGC
The DNA here is from genome assembly GCA_004363575.1 of Solenodon paradoxus. Lineage (NCBI taxonomy): Eukaryota > Metazoa > Chordata > Mammalia > Eulipotyphla > Solenodontidae > Solenodon > Solenodon paradoxus. Next base: position 84,857 of record RJWH01004232.1, on the reverse strand, counting down.
AAGCACACACGGTGGTCACTGACCTTTACTAAGTCTACTGGTTCAAGTGCTAATCACCTCTGGAAACACCCTCACAGACACACCCAGATATAAAGTTTACACACTAGCTGGGCATTCCTCAGACCTGTCAAGTTGATGCCAAAAATTAACCTTCACAATAGCCAACAACCCAGTTAGGTCAGTATATTTGTGTGTGCATATGTATTTTTCAATAGAATAAAGTCTTTGTCCATTTCAATCTTGGACATCCAAATAGCAGATCACCCTTCTGTCAAATGTATTTAAGAATTAAAGTCCCTTGAGGATAGGCTTGGGTCTGCCTGGATATGTTAAAATGATTGGTGCTTAACACAGTGCCTGGAACTTATTAGATCCTCAGTAAATGACACTGAAGGACTATCTGAATGTTTCAATGAGTTTCTTCTCTGGTCCCCTGATGGCTTGATCACCTAGACCAGTGGAGGGGAACACATCCTTTTTGGGAAGGTACCCTGAGTTGCTTAAACCATCTTAGTGTCATTTTATTCATTTTGATTACTAATTTTTCCTGATAATTTTTTTTGGCCTTCCAGCTTAAGTAAATCTTTGCAAGTTTCAAAGGAAATCTGTCTGTTTCAAATTATGTGTTAACCTGATACCAGAAACTGCTGAGTCGTTTCAGATTGCCCTGTCGACACTGCACCCAGATGTAATGCTCTCTCTGTCCCGCTCCTTCCCAGCTGCAGCTGGACTGGAGGAGAAGGTCTTCCTGCGTCAAGGACTATGGAAGATGATGGCGTCCGTGTGCAGAGCAAGTGCTCGGCTATACAGAATGAGGGGACTTTTTTTTTTAGGTCAGATGTCTCATTTAGTATCCCTAAACTACTGGCTTCAAAGTAAGCTACCAATCTAGTTATTGGTTTTTAAAAAGAACAGGCTGGAACCTGTTTCCGTTCATGCTTGTCCTGAGTTACTGCACTGACAGGCGCCTTCTCCTCCCTGTGTGGAACTATTTCGAGGGGAACTTTTCTATTGGAAGTACATATATATGTATATATATGTATATATACATATATATGTATATATGTGCTGAAATTTGTAAAAGATGCCATTTAAATTTCATAAGGACTCAAATTTTTTTTTATAAGTAACAGGCAAGAGGCACTGGTTTATATATTGGTTTCTTTAACTTTCCAAGGTCTCTGTGAGTGCTTCTTGTTTTCTACTGCACTGATGTCCCTTCATTAGGACCATGTATATTTAAACATGTTATCTTAAAATATTTCCGCTATGTTTGAATTTTGATATAATTCTATTTTCTAGTGATTAAAATCCAGTACCAAGGGGGGGCGGGGGCTGTGGTTTATCCAGTTTAAAAGCAAATACTTTTTTTGCATCATTTATTGGAAGTGCTGGGTCAATATCCCAAGCTCTGTACCCACAGTGACCCATCTTTTCAGCAAAACCGTTGACAGTGTTCATTTTCTTGTAGTCTTGTTCAGGCGTTGACTGGCTAACTTATAAAACTAGTTTGTGTTTTCAGAGATTAAAGATTGTGAAAAAGACCTTAGGTAGATACTTAAAAAAAAAAAAAAAAAAAACTTGAAGTAATATTAATTTACAACTTAAGCTGACACTTTATGGGCAAATATAAACACTGGGAAAAACTTATTATGGCCAAAAATTCAGGTTAACTTTGGACTTTACTGCATTCTTCTTCCCAAGAAAATATTTCTGCTTTTATTGTCAAAGATCCTTATGAATGAAAGGGGAAGGGGATTTCTAGCATCGTGTTGCAATTGTCAGGAGCTATGTAGAATAAATCGAATCACATGGATAGTCCATCTGTTCTAACCTAGTCCTGTAATAACCTTTTAGTCTGTGATTTCAATTGCTGGCTGGAAAGTTACATTACAATGTGAACCTTGTCCTTTTATAAACACTGGAAGAAGCCACACCTAGGCCATGTTTTACAATACATGGCAGACCATTATTGCTTCCTTTGGTATTTCCTTTGCAGTGCTGATTATGATGAACTCCTGGCACCATGACAATAAATGCCATTCCGAAGAAATTCCATTTTCACATATGTAATAGGGTGTCAGACTGGGGCTCTTCCAGCCTCTGCTTCGACTGCTGCACAAGTGTGGGAGACATCAGGTACCCATCTATACATGCGGGCTTCCAGAGAAAGTAGGTAAGAGCCAGTTTCAAGCCCTTCGGGTAATGAGGGGTATAAAGAGTGATCAGAGTTTAGAGAGAACGGAAAGACTGGCGAAGAGATTAATATGGACAGAGCTCTGTGAAAGGGGGGAAGGAGGGTGACAAGTCCTCTGATGGGGGGAGGTCACTCCTAGAACTCTGAAGTGTGCTCCTTGCGCTTTGAAGGCACAGAGTATTGGCGCCTGACTTGTGTTTGAGAAAACCAATTGTGTTGTGGGACTAGGGTCTATTCCATCTTGAAAATTTTATTATTTTTATTATTATAACTTGGATTTACAGAACAATGTAAGTTTAGAGGTACAGGTTCCCTATTCAGCAGATGTTTAATAAACACCAGGAAGCACTAAATTCTAATAATTTCCTCCATTATCCACTGGACCCAGACTGCCCTTTGCTCCTACCTGCAACCCCCTTCCCTTCTGGTAACATCAGTTCCATTATCAATTTCCAAGGGTTAGCTTCTGTTTTAATGGCTCATTTGCTTTGTTTCATTATATTTCACATATAAGTGAGATCACCCAGTATTTGTCTTTCTCTGTCTGATTTATTTCACTTAGCATGATTCCCTCTAGTTCCATCCGTGTTGTTGCAAATGGTGTGATTTCCTCTTTCTTAGGGCTGCACAGCCTTCCATTGTGCATATATACCACATCTTCTTTATCCATTCATCTGTCAATGGGCACTTAGGTTGTTTCTATTTATTAATATAAATAATACTGCTATAAACATGGGGTGCACATATTTCTTCATATTAGTGTTTGTGCTTTGGGGGTAAATATCTTGAAGTGGGATGATGGGCTCGTATGCAATTTTGATTCTTGAAATTTTAGGAAATCCTACACTGCTTCTATAAAGTTTGAACCAATTTATACTCCTACCAACAATACATAAGTGTATTTTTTTCTCCACATCCTCGCCAACACTTGTTGTTTGTCCTGAAGGTTTTTATGGACAAAGAAGGTCGGAGCCCTTGCTCTGAAGGAACCAGGGAAATGCTGCTACATCTTCGCTCTGTGGGACCAGGGTAAAGGGTATATACACACAGGGCATACAGAGTGGAGCTTCAGAAGGTCCCGTGTTGAGAGGAGAGCTCTTCAGAAAGGGGATGAGAAGAATAACTGATTTTCAGGTGATCAGGAAGGACCAGAGACCACAGATCACTACTGGGGATGAGAATTCACCTGCCAGATCACTGCAACCAGAAGGGAAGGTTTCAGCAAAAAGATTCTGTAGCGCTCACATGAGTACCCAGTAAGAAAATGACTGAGTAGCCATCACCACGTCCTGAGAGAGCAAAGTCACACAGATAAGTAAGGACTCTCCCTTTTCCTCACCTCCCACTTCCACCCTGGCAGGAAGTACAACAGGCAGGAGGTAAGAGGTGAGCAGGCAAAGAGTAAAGAGCAAGCAGAGTCTCCTTCCTCATCACCTGTGTCCAGTGGAAACTTGTCCCAAGGTGGGGAGAGAAGACAATGTCACCTGCCTCTAGATCAGAGGCTCAGACATCCCATTGCTGGTGGCAAACATGTCTATGTCTTCGTACAAAGGCTGAGTCTTACCTAAGAGTGAACAGTATTTTTGGACAGTGTTCATTCGGGGACTAGGGAAGATTATTTCTGTGGAATGGAAAAACATAAAGGAATTGTGGAAGAGAAGAATAAAGTGTGATGTATTCACTTTCTGTGTTGGTGCTAGTCCAAATTATTGGTTAAGTCTAGGATGAATGAATGGAGATGATTTACCAACTCTGATTTCCAAGTTAGCACTCATACAGAGAAAGACGAAAGAGCAAAGCACTCAAGAGTGAGTCTGTGGTTCTGGTTTGGAAGGAACTTAGATCTTACGGAACAGCATCAGATGCATGGAACTGTAGACAATGATGGGACAAAGAGCAAATGGAAATACGTCTTCAGAGCCCACTGAGTAGTGATGCTTCCTGGGCAAGCTGACTGTGAGACGCTGCTCTGCTGCCTTCTCATCTGCATGTGGGAGGAGTTCCAAAATAAGACAGGGCTGTAAAGTACCAGCAGAAGTGCCTCTCTTCATTGACACTTTACACCTTAGTCCCAAGAGACTACGGAACACCCTACACTCCAGGGCAAGAGAGCCTCGAGAAATGCCCCAAACCTTGCAACTTTTCCCCATACCTCTCCTGCACAAATTTCTGTACTTCCCCATTTTCTCAGGTTCGTTTGTTATGTGGCATTGAGATGTGAATAGTGATATTAGAAGTATGTTCCTCTTATCAATAACAGACATTCTTCTTAACAATAAATGGAATGTTATCTGCAAATTGGAAATGTCGCTGCTTACCTGCTCTTCCAAAGCCTTATTACAATATTAGAATCAGCCATTTCCAACATAGATCATAAGGGAACACTGCTGCTACTATTTAGTTTTATCGCATTTCATGAAAAGATATAACTTCCATGATTTAAAGACTAATACAGGATAGCAAACCCTAGTGGCTTAATGGTTAAGTCCATGAACTCTAGCCACTGCAGTCCATATATATCCCAAGGACCTGGGTCTGAGACCTGGGATTGGGAGAACAACCAAGATGAACAACTAAATAAAAAAAATAAATGCTTAAAAAAAAAAAAAAAAAGAACAACATCGAGGAAGAGTTTCAGCTTGTACACGGGATAGCTTTTTCTGGCTTTTTAAAAATGGGACTCCCAAGGGATGGATTTTCATACACTGCAAGGCTCCTATTGAGTTTGCTTACTCTTGTCCAGGAATTCTACTTCCAGAAAGCCCGTTTTTAAGAAATGGAAAATACATGTGACTAGAAGAAGAAAAATACTCCATCTCAGAAGTTCCTTATTGATGAAGTACTAATCCTATGAGTCACCATTTTTCCATTTTTGAGCACTTAATATGTGCTAGGAATGGGGCTTGGAGGCTGTAAGCATTTTCTCTCTAATACACAGTACTGACATAAGGTTGTCTTGTCTCCATTTTATGAAGAGGGAAATGGAGGCTTAAAAAGGTTAAATAACGTGTCTTAAATCACACCACCATGCGCATCCAAGCCTGGACTCAGTCCTGTCTTTCTGAAGAGCGCTCTACTCTCAACAGCTTGGTCTAAGGAGCCAAGCTTCTGAATAAAGTATTAATGCGGTGTCAAGATGGGTCATGATGTGGAATACGTAGATGGATAATGAGGGATTAAATCAACTGCATTGGAATGAACTGCATTTGTTTTCCAAAGCTATTATCCTTGGCAGGTTTGTTCAGAAACAGAGCAGCTGGTCTGCTTACTCCTGAGCTGATGTACGTCACCCCCAGTGACGCTGCGCACAGAGCAGAGGAAGGGCTGAGCGGAGCAGCTAACAGCGGAGCCTCCCTTTCTGACCCTCAGATGTACTTTTCTAAACAATCGTGAATGTGGCCTTGGGGCTGTTCTGGAATAAACCCAGGGGGACGCTAGTTTCCCCCTCAAGCACTCTACAGAGGTTGGATGTCAGAGAAGGGCTGCCACCTCATGTGGGTCAGTCTGAGGCTCACTTTTGGTCACCTGTTTCTGTAGTTCCACTGTCTGTGCCGTGTGCATAACCAGTGCGACCTTGTGTCCACTTAGCAACTGCTGCAGACAGAGGTGGTCAGCAAGCCCACTTCACTGGAAAATGGTGGAAATTCTTACTAATGAGAGATCTGTATTTTCTCCCCTTCCTCTCATGCTCGTTTGAAGAAGATGGAACTCCATAAAATAAAATTAATATTTTATTGTTGTTCCTATGGTAAATGTGTTTCATTGCATTCACTAAAAATGCACAGGCTGGGGTGTACCCTTGTGGTTCAGGTGGATGAGACAGCTGGCTGTGGACCATGCCGCCCAGGGACCCAGGTTTGCGACCCCAGGGGTAGGGGGAAAAACAAAAATAAACAACTAAGTAAGTAAAAATGCTTCTCCCCCTTTCTTCCTCCCTCCTTCCCTTTCTTTGTTCCTTGCCTCTAAAAAAAACTCAGAGATTAATACAGGAAAAAGTACTCAACACATGCTGCCTAGAGGAAATACTTTTTATTTTGATGTATTTCTTTCTAGTTTTTATCATTTTTATTTTATTTGAAATCACTATGCACAAATAGAAAATACATGTGATAGATTTGTCCTCTGACTATTACTAAATCCCTTGAGATAACCTGAAAGTTGATGACTTACTTAGAGGAGCTCAAGGGTTAACTTCTAGTTCCTCCTGAAATCAGAATTATTATCAAAAAGATATAAAGCAAAAGAAGAAGAATGTTCCTTATGTATAGACTATTGAGGACTCTCAAACTGTTCCATCATACAAATATGTTTTAAAATTTTAATTCTAGGTCCACTTATTATTAAATATTTTAATCTATTTATACCCCCTCTCTCCTAGCTCCATAAATGCAGGAAAAGTTTTGCAGCAGAGGTTTCATAAGTGAGCATCAAGTCTGAATTATGGCTTGTTAAATAATAATGGTTATTTTTATTTTAAAAAATTCCAAAGATATCTTACAGGTAAGACATTCATTAATAGAAGGCTATAAATGTAGTGACAATGGAATGGGAGACAGAAGTCTTTAAGTCTTTTGTTGCAGCTTTATGGTTCTACAAATGTCTATATATAGAAAGAGGAATCCTGTCTTTGCTGCTGTGTTGCTAGATTTTCCTACTAAGTGGGACCTGAAGAGTAAGAGAGAAACAACACAAGCACTGCAGAAAACGAAAAGTGAGGCAGCTTCCTTACCAATCAGAACGACAAGAAGCCATGTTTTCTTCATATAGAGAAGAAAGTCACAAAAATAAAGCAAACAACAAGCAGTGACCTAATAATGGTTTTTATGGATCAAATATTTCACAAAGGACAGGGACCAGATGTTTCCTGTCCCCATAAGATGGGACCAATCAGCTTCATCTGCAAGCTGAAGGCTTTCTTGCATTGAACAGGGACTTAGTGATGGTGTGCTGTGTGCCGTGAGGGCACGGAAGGGCCAGAAGACAAGGTGTAGAAGGACAGGCCCGGAGGGGTCAGAGGACAAGGTCTAGAAGGACAAGGCCTCTGCTGTCATGGGGAGGTGTGTGGAATGAACAGCTGTAAAAGCCCCCATTGTCATAAATACCAGAAGGAGAAATACACTCAGCAGAGGTTCTTTCCAGAATTTAGAGTTGCCAGACTTAGCAAATAAAAATACTGAATGTCTGACCCGACCCTGAGACCTCGCCCTTCCCTGAAGACCCTCGGCTCCAGAGGAACATGGCGACTCAAGCACCCAGCTGGAGAAACCACCTAATACATTAAGGATTCTAAGATAGATATAAAAATACAAAAACGAAACAGAACAAAAATCACCGCTGGGCGCACCCTGTGAGTCAGGCAGCTAAGACACTGGTGTACAGACCACATGCAACCCAAGGACTCAGATTCAAGACCTGGGGTCAGAGAGAAAAACCTAAATGAACAACTAACTAAATAAAGATGTTTCTTCCTCTTCCTCTTGCCTTCCTTAAAATGCCTCTTCCTCCTCTCCTTTCCTTCCTTCCTCTTGTTTAAAAAAAAAAAAAAAATCACCAAAAAGCAAGTCAGATCAACTGGGAAAGTCTGGGTGAACATACCTAAAGATACTTTCAGACGTCTCGATCAAGACTTATCACATTACACCTCACAGCTGCAGTTATCCAGGCCTCTTTTGCTGACGACCACAGCAGGGCATCCCTTGTGGGTAGACATAGCTATCTTTCTATAATACCAACTTAAGTGTATGGATATGCTCTCAGATAACCTGGTTTTCCTTAATCCACTGGCTGTACAGGTGTCATTTGTTGGTTTATTTTACATCGAGAATATTTTCAGGGGTTGTTCATTCACATTCATGACTCACCAGGACCGCTTTTTATTTATTTATTTTTGAACCAGCACACTCTGTTTGCTCTAACATTTCTCCATCTCTACCTTTGGTAGATTTTGACAAGAGGCTTTGAGCTTTCTCTTTCTAGGATGACTTGCCCTCCTCACAGTTCCTTCAAGTTCCTTCATGGGGGTGGCTTCTTGTATCACCTCTTGAGGTTATTAGACTGGTTTCCGTTCTGACTGGGAAATCGTGGGTAGTTGACTGAATGTCCCTGAGACTCTGTTTTCACATCTTTATGGCACGACAGTAAATATCACATAACTACATAATGATTGCTAGCATTCAAATTTTTCCTTAAGATTTCCACGGCTTTCTGATTATAGCTCTGCTATGACTCTGTCCTGGGTAGGATAGTCTTTGCAACTGAGCTTCCAAAAAAGAACACTTAGCTAATGACCTGGACTGATTTTTTTGCGGGTTGATGAGAACTCATATGACTAATGTGTGGTGCGAGATAGCTCATAGCTTCCAGGTTCCATTTCCTAGCTGTGTTAAACTTCCTTAGACGTACGGCCTCACACTTGTCCACACTGAAATCTACATGCCTCTCTTCTGTCAACTCAAACAACCAAACCAACCAGGAGATTCCCATCTCCTCCCCACTCAGAAAAAACACTCTTAAAGGCTTCCTCCAGCTTCCTTCCCAGATTGACCTGGTATCTCATAACTTGGAAAAAAATTAATGTTATCTGCTAATTGGAAATGTCACTGCTTATCTCTCTTCCAAAGCCTTACTGTCATATGACAATCAGACATTTCCAACACCGATCATCAGGGAACACTGCTGTCTAATTCTACCGCATTTAATGCAGATTTGTCTTTGGTCCAAATGGCCCACTGTCTGTGGGAAGGCTGCTCTAAATCTGTGACTCAAATTGCCTGTTTTTCAGCAAGTTATAAAGGATGGCAAACAGCCTCCTGATCCCATTCAAAGAAAAGAAAACAGTGGTAAGCAAAATCATACTAAACCATTTCTATTTTGAACTGCAAAGTCTTTCAAAGATTTTTAAAAGTCTTGAACTTATCTTCAGTTTTCCTTCCATCCACATAGTTACCACAATGTCATCATAGTTACTATTTTTGAAATTTTACTATATTTCTCTTAATAATTAAGATACAAAGGACTCAAGAATTCTACTTGCAAACAAAAAATTGTGACTCCCAAGCTTATAGTTATGCACTTATGGAATCCTTCTTATGAATAAAGTCACCACGTCAATTATTAAGCAAGTTTAAAAATGTAGATCTAGCAGCTTCCTAATTTTAAGCCTTGTTTTGCTAAATTACTAAAATGATGGAAAAAGAACTAGAGCAAACAATTCTCAAAAGATAAAAATCATTTAAAATGTAATATTCAAGGAATGAAAACAAAAAATAATTTACCTTTTCCTTCCATCAAGTAAAAAAGATAAAGTAAAAATAGATTATTCAATTCAGCAAGAATGCAATGATGGCACTTTCTCTTGTACAGGCTGGTGTCAGAACATTTTAAATGACTTTTGTCATGGGAATTAAAAACTTGAAAACTCCTGAAGCATTTGAGAAGTTTGTAGAGGCCTCAGTGTTGGCAAATTTTCTACTAGTTCAAAATGTGCTTGTTACACTAATATGAAGCCATATTACAGGACACTGTCACATCCTGGTGACACTTCCGATTCCAGACAACCACAGAGAAGCAAACACTGTAACACAACAAGTCATGTATGGTTTGGTTTCTTCCGTATATGAAAGTTACATGTCCCTTATGTTTAGTCTAGTAAGTGTGCAGTAGTATTATGTCTAAAAAACAATGTTTATACTTTAATTACAAAATATGCTGTTTAAAGAAAAGCTAACCATGATCGGAGCCTTGATCCAGTTCAGTCTTTACTGCTCAAGGGTCTGGCCTTCAAGCTGATGGCTGCTTACTGATTCGGGTGGTGGTTACTGTGACAATGTCTTAAAGTAAGATGGCAGGGACATTTGCCACATTGAGTCAGTCTCCTTTTCACAAAAGATGTTTCTGTGACAGCATTTTACCCACCATAGAACTCCTTCTCAGAATTGGAGTCATTCCTTTCAAATTCTGCCACTGCTTTATCATCTAATTTTATGGCATATTCTAAATCTTTTGTTGGCATTTCAATGCTCACAGCCTCCTTACCAGGAGTAGATTCCATCTCAAGAAATCACTTCTTTGCTCATCCCTAGGAAAACACTCCTCATCTGTTCAAGTTTTATCATGAGAATGCAGCAATGCCATCACCTCTTTGGGCTCCACTTCTAATACTAGTTCTTTTGCTATTTTTTAATTATATTTAAGTTACTTTCTCTCATTAAGTCTTGAACACCTCAAAATCATCCATCTGTGAGGGTTGGAAGCAACTCGTTGCAAACTCCTGCTGATGCTGATATTGTGACCTCCTCCCATGAATTATGACTGTTCTGAATGGTGTGCAGAATGGTGACTCTTTTCCAGAAAGATTTCCACTGACTCTTCCTGGATCCATCAGAAGAATCTCTATCTATGGCAGCTTCACAAAACACATTTCTTAAATAATAAGACTTGCAAGTTGAAATGACTCCTTGATTCATGGGCTGCAGAGTGGATGTTAGGCCTGAAAACATTCATCTCTTTGTACATCTTCACCAGTGCTCGTGGGTGACCAGGTACAACGTCATCATTTTGGAAGGATTTTTTTTTTCCCTCTGAGAGACAGGTCCCAACAGTGGGCTTAAAATAGTCAACCATGTTGTTAACAGATGTGCTGTCATCTAAGCTGTTTCACTTATAGAGCACGGGCAGAGTTGATTCTGCCAGTTCCAAAGGGTCCGGGGGGTTCGGCTGCAACTTAACATCACTCTACTAGAGAGTTGGCCCGTCCGCTGAGGTTCTGAAGTCAGGCATTGACTTCTCTCCGGCAGGAACATCCAAGACAGCATTTTCTTCCAAGATGAGGTGGTGCCATCTCCACTGAAACCTGCTGCTACTGCAGCCACCTTCATCAGTGGTCTGCGCTAGACCTTGTGACAATCTGCAGCAGCTTCTCCATCAGCACTTGCTGCCTCACCCTCACTCTGTGTGATGCACATGGCTGATCCCTTACACCTCATTCTTCGGCAGCCTCCTCCTCTCTCAGCCTTCATCGAACTGCAGACAGTCGGGGCCGTGCTCTGGATCAGGTTTGGCTTGATTTATGGGGACCATATCACATATGTCTGTATCAGCAATATTTGTGTGCTCACTACAGTAGCAGTTTTCATTTCCTTCAAGACCTTCTTATTTGCATTCACAACTTAGCTAACTGTTTTGACAAGCCCTCTTTGCTAAGCTTAATTATTTCTAGCTTTTGATTTAAAGTGAGAGACATGAGACTCTTCCTTTCGCTTAAAACACTTTGAGGCCATTGTGGGTTACTCACTGGCTCAATTCCAATATTGCTGTTTCTCAGGGAGCAGGGAGACCTGCGGGGAGGGACAGTGGTGGGGCGATGGTGGGCTGGGAGAGCACTCCAAAAACGCATGGCATTTATCAGCGAATGCAGTAGACACAGAGCTGATGTGCAATGACGCACACCTTAAACCTGTATGATGTCATGATGCAGTATTCCTTCACAACATTTATTTCCAAAAAGGAAAAAAAAATGGATTCAGACAGTACCATATATTAACTTCAAACCAATACACTTATCAAAATGTTACAGTCTGAATGACTAATTTCTCCATAGCAAAATCACCATAAAGATTTTTTTTTAAAAAAAAAAGAAATGAATGTGGAATGATGTGGAAAGTTACATGGTGTCACTAATGAAAAATGAAGCTGTATACAGAGCATTGTGTTAGTTAAATAAGATTAAGATAGGGAAAGAAAAAAAACCTTGGATTAGAAAGTCTTGAGACTGTATCACGGGCACGGGAGGAGCAGTGAAGATCAGAGGAACTGGAACTGTTCAAGGGGTTTGTGGCAGTGCACTTAGGTGCGCCCTCCCTGGACTGTGGTCAAATTCAACTGCTCAGCGCCTCAGCGGTCTGCTTCTAGATCTGCTTCCCCCGGGCTGACTCTGGAAACTCAGGGGAAGGAAAAAAAATCTTCCTCGAAGTCCCAGAACTCAGTAAGTTATTTACTAGGTACAGAATTTGGAGAAAGCGAACAGAAAAGAGAAGTTCATCATCTTCCACAGGCTTCGTTCCTGGTGCCCCCAATGACAACAGTACTAGCAAAAAGCAGCGATCACAGCCATCCTCACAGATAAAACAATAATTAAAAAGTTTAAATAGTGCAAGAACTATCAAAAAGATACACAGGAAGGGAGCACAGATGTCTGAAAAGGAAGCAACAGATTCGCCTGACACAGGACTGTCGTAAAGTTTCCATTTGTTAAAAAAAAAAAAAGGGGGGCATTACCTATGGAGCACAACACAGTAAAACACATTAAGACAATATCTTCTCGTGGAAAGTCAGTTTCCCCCCCATGAAATAAGGATGGCAGGTAGGGAAAACACTACAGTTCCATGAAAGAACATGGATTTGGGAAAGCCTAGCCAACCGAGAAACAAAACTAAGTGAATAAACAAAGAATTCATGACATGTCCTTCTCCTGTAGCTCAGACTGATTGGCCTGCATAGCGACATCTTCATTTTGACTGCTCCCCTTGATTTGTAAAGTTCCAGAAGAGGGTGTCCCCGCGTCCGGAATGGAGAGATTCTTCTAGTGGCTTTTTAGACGCTCATTAGAGTCTCTCCAACGGGAAGTCCAGCCTGGTTCTAGGAACTTACCGCGCTTCGTCACGCTGCCAGAGAAACCCAGTTCATCTCGTTTCCACGTTGGCTTCCCTTGTGCGCTGTGCAGGCCTGGACTCTGCCTGATCCCAGAGGAACGCGGCTCGGAATCGCTTGCCTATCTGTGGACCTGGGGAACCCAGACCGCTGGGGTGCGGCCATCGTCTCCACTGGGTGGTGCAGCTGAAGTCCTGAGCACTTCTCTTTGCCTTCAGTTTCTAGTTTGTTGAAGGTTTTGTGGTTTTGCACTGACTCAGACAAAGGAGAAGTCGTTCCTTTTAAGCTCGGTTTACCCTTGAGGACACTCTCCCTGCTTTATTTAAACCCTTTCTCTAATCCTTGAATCCTAGACCCACGTCAGTCCTCTGCATTTATTTCCCTATGTGTTATTTCTTTATTTAACAATGCTATCGAAGTGACTGCATTATAACATTATACGGCTCACAGGGCACATCATGAACCAGCAACAACACACGCTCCGTGTTCGCCGCATTTATCAAGATGTCTTGATTGAGCGGAAATAGCACTGCTTTGGGAGAAATGAATCTAGGCTTGCTTTTTTTCTTGCTGTTTTTAAGGAAAGGTGCAGGCAGGAATGAAGATGAGTGGGCAAGCAGGCAGGAAGAGAGAGGAGGAAGAAGCATTTTCATTTGTTTTTATTTTAGTTGTTCCTCTTAGTTGCTCCCCCAGCCAAGGACGTGAACTCGTAGCCTTGGGTTGCGCCTGACCAGAGGCAGCAGACCTAACGGCTATTCCATCAGGGTGCACTGAACCTAGCTTTTAATCCCCAGGGTGCTGTTTTCTTTTCCATGGCTAATGGATAAGCTGTTGAATTACTCAGATTTATTTTGTATTACTAAAATGATTATACAAGTATACTGGGAAAAGTCAACATGCAAAAGTGTTTTGTTAATAAAAATTCTACATAAATGGGTCATTATTGGCATTTTCATCAACTCCTCATTTTGGGGATAGAATTTAATTTATTAACTGGATGGCTAAAAATAAATCTGTTTTTATTGACATTCTTTGCCAAATTTTACTACCAAGTATGATATTTTTAAATCTCTTCACTTTCTAAGGGCTTGAGAGTTTTTTTCAATTCCAACTCTCATTTTTTTTTTCTTGAACAAATGAATGCAAAGATCTAATTGTTAGTCTCATTCAATTTGGTGGGCCATTTGATGGGTATCTTTGGTTTTGCATCTCTCACCAGAATATTGAAATAAATTGTGGGATATAGTTTCCCTAGAAATAGGATACTTTCCCCTTCTCCTGTGTTGAAATAGTTGGGTGAAGTCTTAGTAAGAGGGAGGGATTAGACTGGGTTAAAAACATCAAGATTCTGAGGTATTGGGTGTTTGAAAAACCCACAGGAATAAAGAGCAGGAAAGATCAATTAATCAAGCAGCTGATTTTAACAGCATGTTGTTTACCTAATTGACATTATCATATCAAACAAGTGAGCCTTAAGCACAGAAATGTGCACTCAGGTCTGTGCTTTGAGAAAGCGCAAACATTCCCACAGAGACATCTAACTTAATAAAACCTGACCACCACCAGGATGGACAGCTGTTTTCCATGACTGCCCATATGCTTTTGGTTTAGATGCTGTACTTTCTTTCTTTTTTTTTTTTTTAAGAGGTGTGACATTGCAATCATTTGACAATTTTAATTACTACAGGGATACCTTTGTAAAAGAAAAGGCATCACTTAAAAAGCATGAAAGCTTAATTAAGAAGACGGTGACAGTCATGTGGTTTCAATCATCAGGTGGGTGTTTTTTTTCTGAGATGGGGATTCTGTTCTCAAGATTTAATAGTAACGTTTATTAACGACATTCCCCCAACTATATTTGCATAGTTTTAAGAATAAAAATATTTTCTTAAAGAGAGGAAGGGAGAGGAGGAAGAAGCAGTTTTAAGGAAGAGGATATTAATTCATTTATTTATTTTGCTGCCCCTGCCTGGGCTGTGAACCCAGGTCATGGCTTTACCTGTTCACGCCCCAGTCATGGGCTAAGCACCCGAGCCACCAGGGTGTGCCAAGGATAAAAAAACAATTGACAGTAATAATTTTAAAGCCTCTTTATAAGAACCCAGTATGTAAGATAGTGTTTCATCTTTATTATCCTTTATTATATCATCCAAGTCTCCTCTACTGAACTCTGAATGCACTGTTGCTGGTTTTATGTCTCGGACAGTGGTCCTCAAATGGGACCACACTGTAGACTTCCCTGATGAGGGCAGCCCCCTGCCCCGAGATTTTAACCAGACTCTCTGGAGGGGGAAATCACACAGTATCGTGTTTGCCTCTTTTAGGCTCAACTTCAGGGAATCTCATCGGATCAAACTGATCACTGTGACAAACTCAGTCTTCAGAAATGCACAGACGGGTAATTAGCATTTACAAGTAATAGGGATGCCTAGGAGCATTAGAGATTTCCCCTGCTTTATTTTTTCTCTCAGAAGGAAACAATCCCTTTTGCTTTTCTTTTTTTTTTTTTATCTGAACAGCCCCTTCTGTCTTTAAGTCAGAGTAACAATCACTGAGATTAGCTCTTTGCAGCTGAACTCTTCCCTTGGATCTTTTCCCATTTCTCATCAAAGGCTGAAGCTAAGACCCTTATGTCTTAGGGGTTTTTGTGTGAGGCGTGAGGCGCATCCCGTGAGGAACACGGCGCAGCAGCTGACACTCAAGAAGCATGTGCTGGACAGCCGTGAGCATCACACGCTCCCCTGCAGGAGACATGCGTGGGGCCCCTCCCAGAGGGCTCCACACTCCCACGGCCTCACTGGCAGGGCTATCCTGGCATCACAGGATCCAGGGACGCTGATCACACTAATACATATAGTGACATAACTATTCAGTTTAAAGAAATGTACATGTAACTGTGTACATTCCCATGTGTATGTACCACGGCCATAGCACTTGATTTTCCAAATAACATGAGACACATTTGCCAGAGTTGGGTTTTCCTATTTGACAAATGGGAAAACTGAGCTTCAGAAAGGTAAAGTCGCTGACCCAGTACTTGAGTCACCTAGGTAGTAGTATTACCAGTCAACACTCTAGAGCTTGAGATTATGATTTCTTTTCCCCCAGGACTGACAGACCGTTTGCAGGGTGACGGGGTAAGGACCCATCTGCAGCTGATGCCACGGAGCAGAGTGACAACTCTGAACGGTGGAGCAGGCTGGAAGGCTGGCCAAGGAAACCCAAAAGATGAAATTTAATGGTAGAAAATAAGATGTTCCGTTTATATTTAAAAAAAAAAAAAGAAAAGCTGAAGTGCAAATTCAGGAGGGGAGGAGGGAGCCTCGCCTGTGAAAACTAAGTAAGTAAAAAGTATGACAATGAGATGTGCATGTGGCAGACTGAAACACGGCAGATAAACTCAGGTTGTTTTCACAGCATCAACAGAAGTGTAATTATTTCAGGAGACTAGGAGGATCCCGTTCCTCTCCGTGCCAGAAAGAAGCTGCTGGGCAGTTCGAATTCTCAGCCACCACATGTTAAGTGGGCGGTGGCAAACTGATGTGGGTTTGGAAGAGGATGGCCAGTCACTGTAATCCACATGTGGTTGGCAGCCTCCAAATTCAGGTCACTCCCTCCCGTTCAGGCCCTTTGGAAAGTTTCAGGACCTTCAGACGGGCTGTGGACTCGGTAGGGCTTCCATTTTCTAGGAGACTTTTGGCTATAAGCTCTGGCTCCTTTAAATGTCAGCAGGGCTCTGCCGATTCTGTGAGGACCTCAAGCGCCACCCAGGCTTGTGATTTTAACAGAATTCCATCTGCAGAAGCCTTTTCAATGCTAGGAGATTTTACTGCTAAACTGGGGACAGAAGAAGGCTTAGGAAGCAGAAGCAATACAAACTTTCAATGGAAAAGCGACATCCCTCTTCTTAAAACTTTCTGGAGGGGGTGCATCCTGCTTCCGGGCTTTCCGACTGCTGGAATGTTCTCTGATCTTACGGTTGCTCTCTCTTGATTCATGTCCTCTCAGATTTCCAGGAGGACTTCCATATGTTTCCCAGATTACTGTTCACTGCGATCCACCTTTCCCTAGTCCTTACTCTGGAACTCAGTTCCAAGCCAACCTGTGCGCCTACAAAAACCAGTAAGATACTTAGTTAGATGGAAGAGGCACCCCAAGATATCTAACTAACACTAACAGAAGTCATTCTGTTTAGAATGGTGCCTCTAAGTAGCATTTTATTCTTCGGCTAAATCAGGAAAATGAAGGGTTTGAAAATGGCAGCTTCTAGCTCTTACTTTACCTAATTTAGAATAATTAACTCACTGGAAATGGCTGTGTGAGGGATCATTCCACCTTCCCCATCATAATCAGACATGAATAGAAGCTGTTCTTCTTGACTGTAGAACATGCATATTAAGGAAACACAGTCATTTTGTCATTATAAATAAAGACTGGCAGTTATATCCTCTTGGAAAGAAGGGTGCAATAGTTGTACCTATGAAACGGATGGAGCACTGATGTAGGTAAAAGGATTAACCAAAGGCCCAGACTGAAATAGTAAAGTACACTCAGATGTGTGGTCCCACATTTTCCATTGTTTTCTTTCACAGTCTACATTTCATTGATATGAACTGCACTCATTACTGGGGAGACTGCGCAATCAACTTTGCCCCGAGGGAGTTCAGAGACCAACTCTACGATCAGGTGACAATTTAGAGGAGATCTATTGTCCTTTCACAAAAATGTAATGGGAGAGGAAGTCTGGGGTGGGCTAAAAAGCAAAGCCAAATGAAAAGCAACAGCTCCATGCAGTTCATTTAATAATATTATGGTGTCAGATGGCTTTTCATTATTCCAAACAACTAGTGGTTTTCTCTTCTCACCTTCTAGAAATGTTCCCTTCAGGGAGGAACTGGGAGTCACTGGAGACAGAGAATGTGCAGTACCCAAAGGGTTAATGGCCCGGGAAGAATTAGTTTATCATCTTTCAGTGCTAATGCGCCATCAAAAGGTAAAATCAGAAGACAGAGGAAGAAAAATGTAAAAACAAACACTTGATGCTCTTTTGTCAGAAAGGCACAAAATAGAGATCATTTTAAACAGTTCTTGTCTCTTCAGTAAGACCTCAGCCTCCTGTGTGCCATAAAATTCTCACCATTCAATATGGCCTTCACTCCCAACACCCGTCAGCTCAGCACCCTAAGGGCCGTCTCTAGGTACATCGAGGTGTTCTCTGATCCTCTGTGCTTGGGAAACAGAAAAAAACCTGGAACGGGACGAAAAGACTAACAGACAGCAGCCACACTCAGCCACCCGCTCACATGACGCTTCTGGATTTTGTAAGCTTGCTCGTCCTTCCTCTTTGGAGCCTGTGAAAGTGAAGGAAACTGATGGTAGCAGCCCACTCAGGGCAGTGACTGTGGAAAGGCCTCGTGGAGACAGGAGAAAGCATCGGCGAGGGAGAAAAGCACCAGGTCTCGTGTTCCAGCACGGAGACTGGAATACCCCAGTCAGAACAGGGTGTCATGGTGAAAGCTTCTTTTTTTGCTTCCGGTGCCTGTGAGGTTCTTGGACTACAATACGGTTTCCTTCAGAAGTGTGACAAGATTGAGTGTCTGCAGCTGTGTGTGAGTGTTCAGAGGTCTCCCCAGGGAATCAACAAGTATGACAAAGGTAATTTGGAGTCCTCTGATGATCAGGTTGCTTGTCTTTCACGTAAATGAATGGTGAAGAGGACTTGTGAGAGGCCTTTGCAGAACCTTTAGGTTTTCCAGTGGACCTGAATCAAAACTGGAACAGTGAAACAACTTGGCTTGAGGTCTGAGAACTTTGATTTAAACTCAGATTTGATGGCTTTCCAGGGGACACATTATGGAAAAGTTACTTAATTTTGCTGAGCCTCCATTTTCTTCATTTGTAAGATGGGCTAGCAGAACTGATGGGCAAATGAAAAGAAAGAAATTCAAATCCACCATCTGGCACACCCTGGTAGAGTAGTGCTTAGGCCAGCCCCCTCCAAAGGCACACAGTCCACACAAATCTCTGAACCTAGGTTCACATTCTGGGGCCAGGTAACAACAACGGGAACAACTAAATAAAACAGATAAAACGCTTCTTCCTCCTCTCTCTTCATTCCTGCCTGAACCTTCCCTTTAAAAAAAAATTCATATCCCCCCATATAGTATGTATTCAAAATGCTTTGAAAAGAAATCCCAAATTATATTTCTAGAAGTTGACTTTATCACAAAGTATATATATATATGTAGATATTGGAAAACGTGCAATTTATAGTCCATAAAATTAGGACTTTGGCAGGTAAGGTTGGGAGGAGAGAAGACTAAACTCCGAACAACGTGATCATGAAATCACAAAATCCAAAACTTGAGAGATTGTTGGGAAGACAAAGGAGACACTTAAGAGTTGGGAAAAAAAAAAAAATTTTCCCCCAAAGGCTTGGAAATATTCCAAAAGTATTCCTGTTGTAATCTGAAATTCAGAAGGAAACCAGATATTTTTCTGTGTTCAACTTTGCATAATGCCTCCGTTCTGAAGTGTGAGCATGAGCGATGAATTCAGGTAGAGCAGAAATATACAGAAATTTGAAAATCAGTGGCTAAAATTAATTTAATTTCATAATTTTATTTAAACCTGAAACAAATTTGGTCTGAATTTGGAATGTCATGACATTTAGCGATTTCTCATTCTATGAAATCTTTGATTCCCCTTGTGTGCTGGCTTTTTTAATTTTATTTTAAAAGCAAAGGCTTGACAACATTTTTTTCTGTATTCCAGAAAAGAAGGAGTGAATGGTTGGTTAACTTACTCAGAATAATTGATTCCATTCTCCAATCAGGAGGCACATTTTATCATTTTACACATCATCAACAATCACTCCCATTTTGCTACAACTCATTTTCCCCCCCTTATTCTACTTGTATTAGGCAAATACTTCAGTAAGAATTGACTTACAATGTTTGGGCATTCGAACAATTGGAATAAAAATATCGCTTGTTTTGGTGCTATTACTCTTGTGTATTGAAACAGGGAAAGGATCCAAGAATATAAATTATTTCAGAGAAAGGCTCTTGAATGGTTAGTCTCTCTTTAAAGAGGATAGAGTTCAATTTATGACTCTAATAACAGGTTAAATGTGAATATGGCAACAGGAATAAATCATGTTGACCTGGTTTGAAAGACAATAAACTTTTCTTTCCCGTGAACCTTCACCCATTTTTGAAGCTTTGACATATTTAGATAGAATTTTCTCTCTCATTTTCATCTGCCTTTGTAGTCTGACTTTGTGCCAGAATTTGAAGCAGCTTTTTCTTGTGAAAAAGCTTGTTCCCACAAGATTGCCAGCCAAATTTTTGCAGACTCAAGATGTTTGGACAGTTTGGATAATTATCACGATTTTGGACGCCTATGTGAGGTAAACATAAATGCCAAACCTTGAGGGTCTCATTATTAGTGTAAGTATGATTCAATATGAGGTATTTATCTTCTTGGCTGGTGGATATAAGATTTCTTAAATGGAATTTAATTGGAAATACAGAAGAATACATGTTTGTTTATAAAACATCACAGCTAAACAATTTGCTATAGTACAACAGATGAGCAGAAAACGAATGCAGTCTTAGATCTGCCCAGTGGTAATTCTGTGGAGTAATTGTTCCAATCTCTGAAAATATTTTAATAAGGATTGATTAAAACATTTGTTAGTTGTCTCGGTTAAAACTTTAAAGGGATATAAGTGAGGGGTGTCCTTTTCTTTTTGGTGCCTGAAATATTCCTTCAGTTCCACATTCTCCATTTAAACAGCATAATAAAAATCCTAAGGGCATATCCTTTCAAGAAACGTGTCTATAGCAAAGGCAATTTGTAAATGTTAAAGTCTAGGAAATGCTTTTTTCAATATTAAATATCTTAAAAGGCCAGATGAGGGAGGTAATCGAGCAAGAGGAGAACAAGATGGGTGTCTTCATGCCTTGAAAGCCAAGAAATTGTTTTCCTACAAGAGGGAAAATCTTGTAACAGAGTTTGTTGCAATCTAAGAAAAAGCATTCCCTAGCAAGTCATTTCCTTTCACTTTGTTTTACTGAAAGGTCATCCATTTGGGCTAAAGGTACAGGCTAAAGTGGAAATCAGGTCAGGGGTCTTTTCTGAAAGGCCTGGGCAGCAGGAGAGTCAGAGGTTGTGATAATTCAGTTAATAAAACTAAGCCTTGAAGAGACTCAGAAAGTTGTGACTTTAAGAAAAGATTCAGGAGCGTTCTAATTAAACTTCCTTTTTTCTTTAACACAACAAGAGAGTGACAAGTTACCATTTATTAAATGAAGTCTCTTAACTGGCACTTAGGTGCTTAGAGCTCTTTAAATCTTGTAAATTACACTTTATGCCACTAATGTGATCATTTATGTGATGATGTAATACTTGTATTTTTTGGAGAAAGAATGTGAGCCTGGATTTGGGGCCAAATTCCTGCTTTAGCTCAGTTACCTCCTGTAAGACTAATTTTTGGCTGCTTGCCATTCAAATGTCTTCCTTCTTTCGTTTAGGGTATAATAGTTAAAACTTTTGAATTAGTATTTTGTAGACTTAATACAGACACCATAGGGAAGATACTTGGACATTTGAAGAAGTGACCAGAATACCCCTTGTTTGCCAAAACTTGCTGAGTTTCTTAATAAAGGGTAAGGTTATGAGTATTCAGATGGGGACAACTATCACTGTGTTGTCTCCAGTGCTGTTAGATGTTTCACATGAAGTACTTCAGTTTCTGTCCATCACAATCTGTGATAGCTCACGATGTGATCGGCCTGCACACTCCATCTCCCTCTGGAGTCTAGTGCATGTATGTGTAGACGCCCACCACACTTCCCCCATCTCCCTGTCCTTCCGCAAAAGAACCACTGGTCTAGGACATGTAGATGTGGTTCTCTGAATCTCAATATTATGGAAAATCAACAGCAACTCCGATAGTAAAACGAGGATCCAAGGATCAAGAAACATGGATTCTAATTATCAATGTGGACACTCCTGGAAAACCACTGAATCCTTTGAATCTCATTTTACACATCTATTAAATGTTGTTAAACTTTCCTATTTTAGAAACCCTTATGGAAATCATGAGATTTTATGTACACTGAATGACTTTAAAAGTATAAAAATCGACAGGATAAAATATTAGAAATAATCCTCAGCAGTCATTATTTTGGGGTAGCAGAGTAAGTGACAACCAATGAACATGAAAGAAACTATTAGCTTTTATATGTTATTCTAAAGAGACAGTGACAGGAATTATGTGTGGATCTCACACTATAGCGGGGAAGATAAAATGTATGTGCTTGAAAAGATGACAATACAAAGGTAGTAAATAATTAGAGCCAGACATATGATGTTAGCAATATGTCTAAGAAAGTTTAGGGGAGAAAATGTGGTCAATGGAAGATGTGAAAAGCTAAAAATTATGAAGGAACCATCTCTTCCATTATATCATGTGAGAGGCATGGTTCTCCATCACAATATATATTAGAAAATATCCACGTGGACATTTTTTTAGGTCAGAGATCTTGGGAAATATAAATGATTAAAACTTTCTTCTGTGGGGAATATTGTCAGAAGATGACTCATTTGCCTGTCGACTTGAATAAGACAGAGAGGAGTAGTTACGGTGAGACCAGTTTGTCTACAAGACCTGTAGCAGCAGCTAAAGGAATGTCCTTGGAGTCTCAGACTAAGAGAAGTGCTGCTGATGTCCTTGCATCCCCTGCCCTCCCTCTGGCGTGGGTCTTACTCCTGTTGGCTGCTCTATGCCCTGGTATTGGTTCCAGTCTTCTCCTTGGCCGTGGCCCCCTGGGTATGCAGTTTGACCTCAGCGTGGAACTCTGGGACCCCATGCCGAAGGAGATGATTTTTCGACTCCACGTTTCCTCTAGAAATCTAGTTAACGTACAACGTTATAACGTAGAAGGATGTTTTCTACCTTTAAGAAGGCAAAAGTCCCCCAGTAATGAAGAGGCACCCATACTGGGATAACCTGATCAACGATTAAATCTATCAGATTACTTGACCATTTATTAACCTGGAATTTCTCAAGGACATATAACACAGCCAAAAACTTGTGTTTCTACTTCACTTCTTGTATCCTCTGCTGTGACAAGCCCTTCCCTTCTGGGCTGAAAACATCCCATTTAAGCTGTGACACTGAACTGCTCAGAATTTGCTTCCCCTCTTGACTCTGGTCAAGTGGCAGTGGCTGTCTTCCCTCAGCAGCCTATGTGCAGAGCTCTGCGATCAGCCTTTGTCTCTCTTGTTTACACATCTAACTATCCCCATTCCTGACACCATTCCCAAACTCCAGCCTCCACATCCCATCACAGGCAAGACCTTTTACATGAATATTCTGTGGACAGCTCGGATTCAAAATAAACATGGTATTAATTGCCCCCTGACATCATATATATAATATATAAAAATAAAACATAAAATCTAATATGAATCTAATATAAACTAATTAAATCAAATATAAAATATAAATAGAATATAAAATACAAAAATACAACAAATATATATTATATATGTGTATATATAAATATGCATCTCCATTTGGCCTTTCTGAATGGCATCATCCTTGACTTAGTCCTTTGGACTAGAAGTCTTGCAAATCATATTTATTATTCACTTCTCTTATTTTTAATTTCAATAACTCCTCAAATCTTCAAAAGGTTTCCTTAAATTTGGTCTCCCCTTCATGTGGCTGTAGTTGACTCTTTTTCTCCCTCAGTTTCTCACTGGCAACAATTTAATAACCTTCTAATTGAATTAACAGCCTCTAGTCTTTTTCCCTGGCAATTAAGTCTACTCATGACTGCCAGAGTTAATGTTTTCTTTTAAAATCATTTAACTATGAAAGCAATATAAGATCACTTAAAATTAAAACAACAGCAGGGGAGAAAGGAAAAAGTGAGTCTTTGTTTCTACTTTCCTGAAATCCCACAGATTTGATATATGGTCTTCCAGATGTCGGTCTGAAACATACGTACACAAAAATGATTTGCGTTATTGCCCTCATGGGTTTAGGACTCCTGGTGAAATGTCAGATGTTAGTCTGATTCTTCATTTGGGGGACCCTATTTTGATTCTTCAGAAGCCTTTCAAATTTTTCTCTTCATCTGGAGAGTTCATCAAGAGTTCCATGCGTCGTTTAATTTTGATTATACCCAGACAAATTCTGTCTGTTTGAAGATGCTTGTATTTCTTCAGCAATGATTAATTTTCTCCTCTCATTGGTTTCAGTGATTTCCTTACTCTAATTATCTCTGATTTCTCCTTTTGGAATTCTGTTGGATGGATCTTGGTCTCATGAATCCCCCTGAAGTCTCTACCCTTTCCCCTATACTCATCATTTCTTTTTCTTTGTGATCTACACTCTAAGAAGCTTCATAACTTTTTCCTCCAAATGAGATAATTAGCCCTGTCCTCTGATGATTCAGATTATCCACTGAAATATTTATTCTGTTTTGAATTTCACAATGTCCTGTTCTTTTCCCCCTGCAAAGCAACACATTTATATTTTATCAATGTTTAACCTTCCTATTATTCATTGGAAGGAATAGAAACACTTATTTTTTTTTTTTATTTTGGTTATGTTTCAACACACCATGTCCTCCACCAAATCACCAAGTGTTCTTCCCCACTGTCCAGTGGGCTCCACCTCCACTTTCCCCCACCCACTCCATTCCCTTTTGGTCACCTCAGTTCTGTTGCAAATGTTTCAGGGTTGGTTAAGTTTCATCTCTTCCTTTGTTTTGTCTCTTCACATTCCCTCTGTGAGTGAGATCATGTGGTTTCTGTCTTCTTCTTTTGACTTGTTTCACTTAGCATAATCCCCTTTAGTTCCATCCATGCTGATTCAAATGACAGGATTTCATCTCTTCTAAGGGCTGTGTAGTTTCCATTGTATATATGTACCACATCTTCTCTATCCATTCATCTGACATTGGGCACTTAGGTAATTTCCAGTTCTTAGCTGTTGTGAATAAGGCCACAATAAACACGGTGGTGCATATATCTCTGCAATGGGTGCTTTTGTATCCTTTGGGTGGATGCCCAGAAGTGGAATGATGGGATCATATGGGATTTCCATCTTCAGTTTTTTGACGAATCTCCAAACTGTTCTCCATAGGGCTTGTACCAATTTTCTCTCCCACCAACAGTGCAAAAGTGTTTCCTTTTCTCCAAATCCTCACAGGCATTTGGTGTTTCCAGACTTTTGGATAACAGCCAGTCTTTCAGGTATAAGGTAATATCTCATTGTTGTTTTAATTTGCATTTCCCTGATAGCCAGTGAGTAGGAACATCTTTTCATGTGCCTGTTGGACATGTGTATATCCTCTTCAGAAAAGTGTCTCTCCAATTCCCCCTCCCATTTTTGATTTGATTGCCTGTTCTGTTGTGTTTTATGAGTTCTTTGTATATTTTAGATATTAAGCCTTTGTCAGAAATATCAAATGTAAATATCTTCACCCAATAGTAGGTTTCCTTTTGGTTTTGGTGATGTTTTCTTTTGTTGTGAAGAAGTTCTTTAGTTCGATGTAGTCCCAGTTGTTTATTTTTCTTTTTGTTTCCCTTGACAGTGGAGTTGAGTCCCCAAACGCTTCTCTATGACTGATATCATGGGAAGTCTTTCCAATGTTGTTTCTAAGAAGTTTAAGGTTTCTGGTCTTATGAAACACTTCTTTTTAAAAATTTTTCTTAAGATAGCCTTGACTGCTTCTTGGGATCAACTCTATTTCTTGTCTTGATGAAGAAGAAAAAGCGCTCTTTTCATGCTATTTATATTCCTCTAGTACCTGGTGAATTCTTGGTGGTTGGATCATATTTATGAATCACGATGGGGGAAGACTGGTATAAATAAGGCTCTGTGTTTCTTCTGCTCCAGTAAAGATCCTATTTTCAGGTGGGTTTTTTGTAGTAAGAGGAGGGCTTATGAATGGGAAAGCTCCCCTATAAGACACCCTAACCCGACCCTCAAAATGTCAACGCCAAAAGGAATTCCTCCAGAAAAGATCTGTTGTTCTGTTTAACATGCCCACAGTAGGCAGTATTTCTGTTGACCTGATGACCAACACCTTTATGAAGACGGTGCTTCTATCCACCATGTGTCTGTGTTGTATTAGCACTAAGGTGAGGGACAATTTGCACCAGCATTTATACTTTGGTGAGTGTCTCCTAAGTATGGCCTGGCTTTCACTTATATACTTCCCGTCCCGAGTTTCTTAGGCCAAGTTCATGGGAACTGAGGCAGGAGATATATGACTGGCATCATCCAATGTCAGGCTCAGACACTGATGCCTGTTGACTAGGCAGTTTTTCTCCAGAAGACAACATTGGTTCTTTGTCATTCCTTGGCTTTAGCATCGATTACAACCATATTTGGGCCAGTCTCAGAGATCTGAAGCTGGTCTCTAGTTCTTGCAATTTGGGCTTGACTATAGACTTCAGATTCATCATCATAGCTTAAAAATTATGTTGTCTTTTTAAGCAATGTTTTTTATTACTATTAAAAGTCTTATTACCAAATATTTTAACTAATAGTAACAAAAGAAAATATATCACATCGTGTATAAGCATTATGTGCATATATAAAAATCAATGTCACTACTATACACAATCAATAATAATTCTTTTCTTTTTTATTTGTGACTTGAATTAGGAGTAGGTGATAAGAGAGAAAATATCTTTACAGCATAATTTAGAGTTTGCACAAGAATTTCTTCCAGGGAGAGAATTCTCTGTTGGAAATGTGTAGGTGTCAGATGACTCCAAGACTTCACAGGTGGGGAATACTATCTCTATCAGAGGAAAAATAATTTGAGGCTTCTGTTGCTATACAGAGGAGAAAGAAAGGTTGGGAAATGGAGGTGAACTGGGGAGAGAAGTGAGAGCAAGGTGGTGAGAGGCAGGGACAAAGCAGATCTGATGAAATCCCACAATGGTATGGAAATCATTGATGGTCACTGGTGAAAATGAATCTTTATTTTATAGAGAAAGACAGGCAGGCAGAAATAAAGGCAGGTGGGCAGAGGAAGTAAATAAGAGAGGAGAGGAAGAAGCATTTTTATTTATTGTTTATTTTGTTCCCCCACCCCGATCCCAGATCACAAACCCAGTCCTTGGAGCTTACATGGTCTGTACTCTAGCTACCACTTCCCACCTGAACCGCCAGGGTGCGCCAACATGAATATCCTAAAAGGACATTTAGTTCCCCAGATCATGTGCCCTCTTAGTTCATTTACATATTGTGGGGTCCTTCCTGTGATCTCTTATCTCTCTCATCTGCCTCCTTTACACCATTTTTTGTGATGTTTATTAGGCTACAAATATGAATAAAAAATTATTATTAAAAATGTGGAACTTAAAGAAAAGCTGCATTTTCACATCTGAATCTGCTCAGTGCAGCACAGAGAAACCATATCTGCAGGAACCAGCACCCAGAAGGTGAGGAAGAACATGGGAGAAATCCTCCAGTGTGTTCTGAACTTTCACAAACCATAAATTTGGCAAAAGTAGAAGATAACTACATCTGGAGAGGCAGGCACTTCCAATGACAAATCTCTCTTGTTGCCCATTTCCCTCCTACAGTTCTAGGTGTACTGGAACGACGGACCAAATCTCCGCACCATCTGACACCTGACCTGCGAGCTGTGCCCGCAGGGACTGTCCTGTAAAGACAGATATCCAATAACAATCTGCAAGAAAATGGGCAGAACACCTACTTTTACGAAGTAGTCAGTTCCTGAGAAGGTTAAGATCATTGGTTAAAGTTTGGACTTTCATTCTTTGAAATCATAATGAGCTGTGCTGCATGGTTGTCAATGGCGGTGGATCAATTAGTTAGCTATTGCTACTGTTTCCATCAATTTACATACACTCTCTCTTCTGCCGAGAAAATCATCATCAGGGATTTTTTTCCCCAGCTCTTCACAATATGTAATAATCCTTACGCAGAAACTGAGCTCCACGGTGAGGTGATGAAATAAATGCTGTTAAAATCCCTACCATCGAGGGTGGTGGGACATCTGGTTGAGGAACATGAAAAGAATGTGAGGTTTACACGTGGTGTATGGAGGCTGGGCTTCACTAAACTGAAATTAAACATTCAAATCAATAATTTAGGTGAAAGTGGTATCTGTTTTATTTTTATTTTTTTTCAGTAGTATTGAAATGTGTGACATTTTATCGGTTTCAGTTGTACAGCCTTATATTCGGCATCTCTAGCTGACGTCCTATCACTACCAGAAGTCAATGAAGCCACCCGCCTTCCCTTGCAGGAACCACCATTTCTATCAATTTTCATTTGTTTAATCTGGTTTTCACGTGAACATAAAAAGTGTCAGAACTGAACACTTTGGCATTTAATTGCTCTGAAATGACATCTGCTTTGTTGGATTCTGTGATTATCACCTAACTGTCTTCTGAGATCTCCTACTGAAGACACTGTGGTTGAATCAGGTCTTAGTAGTTTTTGAAAATAAAGTGTCTCAAAAATGATGTTTCTTTTTTTTCATATTCCATGATTCTTCTCAGCTTTTAGTAAAAGAGACCCAAACTGAACCTAACAATTTACCAGTTTAATTTTTTTTGGGGGGTGGGGTGAACAAGCTCGGCTTTTCCATCTGCATCTTGGTGATGCCAAGCGGGGACAGCGTGGGGAAGTGACGCCTGTCCCCAGGCCTGGTCCTGCCCTCCTCGCCCTCAGCTCCCATGCTGGCTTCATACTGTCCTGCAGGTGACCTGAGTGATGAGGGAGTCAGCTGTGGTGGGCGGGGCACAGTTCTTCGGGTACACTGATGCCTCCGGAAGCACTTCCTCTTCCGTTAATCAAGACTCCTTCCTGCTTCCATCTTAACGCCCACTTCAAACTAACCCTGCTGCACTGCCCTTCTCAGTCTGACCCGTGCGTGTCCCACTCCTGTGTTCCAACCAGTATTTATTTACTCAGTTCCAGCCCACAGTCATGGGTAGAAATTGCCCAAGTGAAGACCTGTGGTAGCTAGTCTTCAAATAGACACAAGTGGAAGAAAATAATAAATTGTTGTAGTAAGTTTTTAAGTTTTGGAGTGGATTGTTAGTTATACAGCATTAAATAAGCAAAACGCCACTTCAAATAGGTAAACCATCGATGATCAGAAGTCTGCCAAAGAGCTGACTTTGGTTATTAGGAACCCAGCTACACCACTAACCAGGGGTATCTCCTTGGTAACTGACTCCCCTTTCGAGTCTCGGTTTCCTCTTCTATACAATGGTACGGGGTAATTACAGAGCCAACCCTATGGAGTTCCCAAGAGAATCGGATGAAAGAATCGATATCAAATCCTTAGAAAAATGCCAGGCATATAAAATGCACAATTATGCTAGTGGGCATGGTGTGTTCTCATATATTTGATGATGAGTGAACTGTACATCTAAACTTATAATTTTGTAAATCAAGGTTACCTCAATTAAAAAAGAAAGAAAAAGAATATAATGCACAATTAATACGAATGATTATTTTCTCATTGATAGAATCTAAAAATAAGAAAATTCCACTGATGACATAAAATGTTTTTGTGCCTTCACATCAATGTGAATCTTTTATCAAGTTACAAAACTGGAGTTGGAGTTTACCTAAAATCCTAAAAAAAAAATGAGAAACAAGAAGAGGCATAGAACTGGATCAAATCATTTTTAACAGGGTAACTTACCAGTGAATAATCCAGAAGCTACTTTAACATTTCAGCAACAGCATTTCCGAGTTGGTCATGCTGCATTATCTGCAGTATAAGAATGATGGATCCTCTTCTAACGAAGGTACCCGAAGAGGGCGGGGTCTGTCAGATGTGGTCCAAGAAGAGAGGATGCACTAGATCCCAGATAACACAAGGAGGCTTTCATGAAAGGGCTAGATCCTCAGGTGTTGTCAGATTAGAGGGACACTCTAAGCGGGGGGGTGAGTCCCCTGAGACTATAAAGCAGATTGTCACCACTCTTATACCTGCAGGACCCAGGGAACAAGCAGTTTTCTGAACACAGAAGTGAGTATCCTATGGACGGAGACCTTCATTTGATGGAGAACATCAAGGCAAACTTACAAAGAGTTTCCTCCCTGTCTTTCCTCTGACCTTCCAAACCTTCTAGGGGTCAGACCCAACAAGAGCCTGGAGCAATCTCTTGTAGTCTACTCATGAGAACTTTCTAGGCAAGAGAGAGGAGTGAAAAAGAGGAGAAAGCAAATCTGTAGGGAACTTTAAGAGATAACCAGTCAAAGGATACTGGGATCTAGCAAGAACAGACTTATGGATTTGCATATTTAATTAAGTATTTGTTTAAATTTGTTAAACACTCATAACCAGAATACAATTTTGTGGCAAAGACTTTGCGAGGGCCTAAGAAACCCAAAGGAAGTACTCTGTTTCCTTCTCTGTCTGTACCTACATCACAGGCGCCATCTGTGAGCCCACTCCCTTCAGCACTGGCCCTCATCACTTCAGGATGGTTGCCACATATGTGCTGTGCTGAACAACCGACTGTAGGTTCACAAATAGATGAGACAAATGTCACAGCTGGTCAGCAAAGTAGGAAACTGTTACATATTCATTTATTGACCCTGGAGTTTTGATATGGAAATATTTTGAAAAAATGTCATGATGGTGTCTAGCACAAAACTCTCTTCATCTCTGCTTTTTTTCATTTCTTCTTCAAACAACTGCTGGGGCCATCCACTTCTCGTTCTTCAACTTGCCTCTTTCTGATTCTCTTCTCTGAGCCTTCGTTTGCCTGTCTGCCATTTTTTAAGCTGTGACAGCAAGCTTGCTTACTGATCCGATAATCTAAGATCCATTTATTGCATTGGTTGACTAAACATAGTCATCCAGGTGAGGGTTTGAGAAAACATTCTAGAGGCCAAAAGCCTCAGGCAAGTTCTAAAACTCATCACCCATCATCCCATGAGCATTGAATAGAGATGATTAGCACTGGCATTATGTTTGAATAATGAAAGGTAATGAAGTTGCGTGTCTATTCACCCTCTAGAGTGGGAAGCAGACCTCCCAGACAAAAGTCTTTAAGAAGGCAAAAGACAGCATTAAGTGTGATGAGTGCTGGGGGACTGGCTTGCCCTGTGGACATGAGGGAGAGAGAAGATGAACCCAACTCATCTTTCAGTTTGGATCATAATTTATTCTAATTCCATGGATGTGAGAGAATTTGACATTTCAACTGGAGAAAACTATAATAAAATACAGGCTTGGGTTGGGTTTGATCTTTTTCTGATTTGTCGAAATCTGAAAGCCAGAAACCCATCAAAAGGGGGAGAGAAGAAACACATGTGTGACGGCTGATGCTGGAGGGAGACCATGCAGTGCACTCCGGACCGCGGTAGCGTGAGCGGGCCTGCGTTCCAGAGAAGCCAGGCTCCGTGAGCTCAGGAAGGGTGTGTGGAAGCGGCTCTGTGCTCAGAGGCAATGGGCTGCTCCTGGGACTTCGTAGAAGACACACCCTTAAATTCCAAAGAGCTGATGCCCTGTTACCTTGTATACAGGGATTAATAAATATTAAGATTTTAAGATTTACAGATGAAAGGGCCGACGTAAGGATCAAATTTCTTCATTGGTAGCAGCAATTTTCCAGTACACATGATATATTATGCAGTGACAGTAAAGCTACTTGGATTTGCAGTAGGAAAGACACACCTTGTTACTGGAGTCATCATGCTGCCTACACTGGCCTGTTAGGAACTGGAAATAAGCACAATCCAAATGTAACAACACTCAGAGGAGAGTGAGTGCTGTTTCTCTGTGACACATCCATTGTTTAAACCAGGAGTGGCGGCTTCTCCAATGTCAGGTGGCAGCACCTTGGCTTGCTCCCTAGTACACAGGGGCACAATGGGCCTGCGGATGTGGATTCCACTTCCCTCCAACGAATAGTTTTTTCTCAAATATTGGGACCTGGGAGGAAATTAATTGACCAAGACATTGGGGAAGCAGAACGTGTACAACTGGGTAGCACATATTTCCAGGAAATGATACTGACCCCTTCGACATAAGGTGTTTTCCTGAAGAACTTGCCTGACTGTCCCCACGCTCCCCCACACCACCCCATTCTGACACCACGTGACCTCTGGTGCACCGTCCCGGGCGAAGGAATGCCCATCATTATGAGGGGTGCGTTGACTTTCAATGCTCTTCTGACACTCACCCTATGAATCGTCCAAAAGTCAATGTGTTTCCTTCAGAGGTGACACTTCCCTCTTTGTTGGGGACTTGGGCCAGGCCACAAAGCCAGGCTGATGCAATCCAACAGAAAATTACACTCAGAGGTACCTCAGCCACTGCCCTGTTTGCCTAACGGTCGCCTCCCTGTTTCATAAACAAAGCATAAACATTAGCAACCAAGAATATTAGCAACCAATCAATTAGCAACCAGTCAGAGCCTTGATCACGCGCACTAGCAATCAATCAGAGTCTTGATCACGCACTGTACATGCACCCACCCTCCAATCCAACTAAAGAGCACGCAGCAGACATGCACAGGGGCCACCTATCAGAACTACTTCCCTTC